>PVKM010030483.1:0-17276 GCA_004027735.1 Carollia perspicillata
CTCAATTATAATAATAAATTATTTATTTTTAGCCTTCTCTGTCACTAACATTATTGGATTTATCATTTGAGGTTTTTTCACAAAATTTACCTCCCTTATCCCTTCTGCAAGGAAGAATTGCAGATTTTGTTGTTGCTGCCTATTTGTTTCTTTGGTCTGCATGCCATTATGCCTATTATCTGAGTTTTAACAATAATTATTCTATTATAGTAATGCATCATCTTTCGGTTCCAGCATAATATAACTCTCAAAATTTATATTAAATGTGTATTATTTAGACATCTCAGTTGTGTAAATATGATTGACATAGTAAATAATAATGCATTTTTTACTACACTTATGGTATAAAATATAAGGAAGAGTATTTTAAGCTGTCCACATTAATATTACATTTTGGGGATAAGCAATAAATGTGTTGGCCAAATAACAATTGTGACATAACATAGTAATGACAATACATCAGAAATAGAATTTCCAATAAGGTAATTACTTCTAAGATAGTATGTTTTTTCTGAATCACAATAAAGTTTTCTTTCAAGTACTTGTCAAATATTTATCATTTGTATTTATTTTATGTCACACTTTTTGGATATGTTTTTGCCTTCCTTTCTGTAATGAAAACATACTGTTAAGTGTATTTTAGACTACAGATGAAAATTGTTATATTTTAGCATGGAAATATGTTGTTAGAAGTTTCTGGAAGCCAGTGAAAAGTAAATACATGATGCACATTGAAATGTGTAGTAGAAACCATTCAATTTGATTATAAGATGGTGGAAGGACCAGGAAAAGCAAAAGACTGAAAAGGTTGAGAGATAAGAAACAAAATATTGATGCAAAAAATAATAAAAATAAAACTAAGAATCCAAGCAAAATATAACCAGAGATATTGAAATGAAGAATAAACTGACAGTAGCCAGAGGGGAAGGGGGCAGGGGGTAGTGGGGGAAAGAAGGAGAAGGGTCATCAAGGAACATGTATAAAGGATGCATGGGCAAACCAAATGGAGGTAGGATTGAGGGTGGAATGTGGGGGTCAGTGGGGTGGGGGGTGTGATGGGGGGAAAGGGAAACAACTGTACTTGAACAGCATTAAGAAAATCACTTGAAAATAATGAATACTACCTTAAAGTTAGGATATATAAAGAATATTACAATCCTACAATGATTTATTTAATTAATGATTGCTTTTATTAACAATATTATATTGAATACTCAAAGCTTTATACAAGGTATATGGTGTTACATAAGAAGAAACATGAGAATTTGCTCAGGTCATGAATGACTGTGAATAGGACAAAATAAGTGAATATGATGATAGTAAATCCAATATAATTCAGCACTACCATGTACCACATAATGATGTTTCAGTGATTGATTGACCACATATGTGACGTTGGTCCCATAAGATTGTAATGGAGCTGAAAATTCCTATTGCCTAGTGATGTCATAGCAGTCATAGTATCATAGCAAAGCATTACTAACATGTCGGTGGTAAGGTCACTGGTGTAAATGAATAAACTTGCAGTGCTGCCAGTCCTGTAAAAGTATAGCACCCATAACATATAGTACATAATATATTATAATAATAAATTATTATTACTACCTTTCATATTTACTATACTATATTTTTTATCATTATTTTAGAGAGTACATTTTCTACTTATAAAAAAATTGCTGTAAAACAGTGTGCCATGTTACCCTGGCAGCAACCTCAAATATCTTGTTTTTACCATTTCTCTTGATTTCTTTACTTTCTCATCTGATTTAGATAGGTCTGCAGCCTAGGAGCAATGGGCGTTACTGTATAGCCTAGATGTGTAGTGGGCTATACTATATATATTTGTGTAAGTACATCCATGATGTTCATACAATTAGGAAGAGGCCTAACAATGCATTTCACAGAATGAATCCCCATCATGGCTATAAATAGAAGAAAGATATTCAGAATCCATGCATGTTTCAGAAGAAGGAGGGATTGCTTTAAAGAAAAATATTTTCAGGAGAAAATAAATTATATCAGTTGTATCTTTAAGGACATATAGAATTTCTTCATTCAGTACTGAAGTGAGAAAAAATGAAAGGGAGTTGAGATGTGAAAGCAAATTCAGAGAATCTAATAACTATAAAATAATTTTTTAAACTGTAAATAATCTAGATTTATTGTACTTTACTATTTGAAGATGAATAATGCCAACTAACGTTAGAAAAAAAAAAGTCCTGTTTCATAGTACATAGGAAATAAAATACTGAGATTAGCTATTGGGAGATAATTTGTTGCAGAGAATATCAAAATCCAGAATTACTAGTATGTGAGCTGCTATTACCTAGTATAATTATTTTGACTGTTATTGCTCATTCTGCAGAGCAATTCTGGTCCAGGGAAATTTAGTGCAAAATAGTCCTATGAATTCTAAAATGTGAATGAGATTCTGAAACAAGGTGATTGCAGCTTCACTCAAAAAAAGAGGGAAAGATGGATAGAATTGTAAAAATTCAAATACCAGTCAAATAAAGAGATAACAGAAAGAGAATAAATTTGTGTATTTATTTTTACATGTGATAAGGTTAGTATCTTAAAAAATATGAAATTTGGGAACAGCAGGTTAGTGTTGAAGAGAAATTTGATTAGGACATTTTAAATTTGAGTTTTGGGCAAAAACAAACAAAGTAACTAACTTTTGGGGTAGAGCTGTCCATGAGGTACTTTATGATATACCCTGAAATCCACGACAAAAGTAGTAGAGTGATTATTAGGGTTTGGAGTAAAACTATAAGACGACCATAGTTTGGGCTCTGTGGGCATGTGGGAGTGCCCCACGTTCTCCATGGACTGTATTACCGGAAATACTGACACGAGACACCTCATGGATATGTTTTAGAAATTCAGTTAATTACCTGGGAGAGTGTTTACAAAAGTGTTGATAATGGCAGATGCGTGTGGCCCCTTCACTTCCAAAGACAAAATGGTCAGAGATCTCTAATGTAAAAGAGTTACATAATTTTAGAAAACATAGTATGTCAATATGAGATAAATGATGAAGTGCCATTCAGTTGGAGTTTTCAGGGTTATCGAAGAACAGGTCTGGGATATAGAAAATAAGTCATTGTTAACTGTCATTATTTAAAGGAGAGATTCTCTGTAACAGGTATAATTATTCACTTCACTTTAAAAGTATTATCAGTGGATCAGGTGTCCTTTCATGGCCTGGATCAAGTCTGGCATACTTTACTGCTATTGGATAAGAAGGCTGGTACTATAACAGCTCTTAGTCTTGTTTTAAAGAGAGAGAAATGTAGCATAATGGACTCTCCTATTTTTTTGAGGATCAGTACAACTGGTTAAAATCTTACTTTCCATCACATTAGCTCCAATGCATTCTTTCTGCTGGTCAAGCAATTCTTGTCCTAGATGGTTAAATTCTAGACTAATGTTTCAAATTTGCATAATTCTATTGTAAAGTACAAATGATTTTTCTATTTATGAAACAATTCTACTATGGGCATAAGTCTAGCCTTAACATGGAGCCCCAGCTGAAATATTTACAAATTTGAGATCCCCTCACTGTAGAATGAAAGGCATGCTAGTCACTCTACAAGTTCTATCTGAAATACCTAGGATATTTTTCTCTCTCACTGATTTTCCTTATTTATTTGTAGCATATTACCTCATGGATTGTTGCAAACCAAGAGGTCTCTGGCATTAGGAAAACAATGAATGGTTAAGGAGTGCATGTCTTTTATTTTTTTTTAATTTTTAAATTTATTTATTTATTATTAGAGGGGAAGGGAAGGAGAGATGGAGAGAAATATCTATGTATGTTCACCTCTCATGCGTCCCCATCTGGGAAGTGGCCTGCAACCCAGGCATGTGCCCTGACTGGGAATTGAACCATAATCCTTTGGTTCACAGGCCCATGCTCAATCCACAGAGCCACACCAGCCAGGGCAAAGAGTACATGTCTTATAATGTAGTAGCCACTGGTAATATGACATGACCTGAAAATCACTTAAATTATGGTAGGCCTATGTTTTTTGTCCATAAGGCACCATCAGCCATGTACAACAATACACCTAGCAACTAATATACTCAACTCAGAGGGAATAATAAAAAATAGTCAGGCAAAAACAAATATTACTTATTTTCATGGGAAAAAATAAAATTAAGCAAAAATGTAGTTGAAAAATAAAAAGTAAAGATTTATGGGATAAAAAATCAAATGTGTGGCACAGTGACTCAAACAGGAAAGAATATTAACAATAGAATATTTTTAATATTTAATAAACATAGAGATGTTATATTTACAAGAAGACTTTAGGCCAAAGGATGTCTTTTTTGTGGTGAAAGTAAGATGTTGTAAAAGAAATGTAGGCCTTAAAATATTTCTTATTTATACTCAATTTCAATTATAATAAAAAATGGTATACATGCCAAAAATTTTTTATGACATATTTGTAGAATAGTTTTATCTAATCGAAGTGTTTAGATAAACTTATTCCTGAAAATATATAATGATTTCACTGTAGATAAAAATGTAAATTTTCACATGATATTCAAAACTAAGAAAATGATTTTAATGCCATAGATAATTTGGAATTAATCCTACTCTTTGAGTTAGGCAGCTATAATGCAAATAACTCAAATAATATTTAACTTAAAATTGATATAAAACAGGGTAAAGTGTCTGCTACATATCATTGAACAACACTTAGTGTTGAAATTAGGTTTTTTTTTTGCCTTTTCCAAATGATCTCATTAGGCAAAATGCATTTGTCATGACAAGCAAATGATAAATTTAGGCTGAATAAGCTATTAATACATCAGGACATAAATTTTTTATTAGTAGTCATGGAATTTAAACCATGGTCTTCTTTTACTATCTTTTGCAAATTTCTATCTATTTTTAAATAAGGTAACTAAAATATATTTACTTCTCTGACATTCAGATACATACTGTTACATGTTTAAGTTGATTATATATCTAGATATATGAAAATAAGACAGATGTTTGAAAAAAATAAACAGTTTCATCAACATAAATTTTTTGTAGATGCTATTTTGCAAAGATACTGCTACCATGTTAGAATATAATATTTGTATATTGTGCAAATGTAAAATTTTGTAGACAGTATTTATGTTAAAATAATTTATTGATACATTTAACCCAAGTAGTCGTAGTGAGCCATGATTGCATTTCTATGATGAGATAATAAAGAAACAAAAGTTTACACTGCAATTAAACAACCTTCCCTTTAGGTATTTACTATAAGGTCTCTAAAATTGGGAACTAAGTATTTTAATTAAAGTAGATACCTGGAAAATAATATTGTAAAATATATACTCATTAGGGGAAGCATTTTTATTAAAATGAGAAAATATTACATAATTAACACTGATATTAAATAAATTCTTCAGTATTTTTCAATCGGCCTTAATTTTCTTTAATGTGATTATAAAAAAGGACTAAGAACTTGGTGTGAATACATTGGCTCAGTTAATGTTCACCAAACTTATGTGTTTGCCCAAAGCCATATAACTGGAATCTCAATACCAGATTTCTGACCTGGATTTTCTTCACTCCCGACTGACACTCTCCTCATACAGCCTTTGTTATGACAAATGAATTAGCAATTAAGATGAAAACATTACAGTTAACCTTTGCTTTGCTGAAGAGGGTATTTTCCTTAACCTAAATCAAAAAATAGAAACAAAATTAAAACTATCACCTGAGTAGCTAAAGTTTTCTTCTGTGTCTGATTGAATGCAAAGACAATTTTAACACTTGAAACAAACTTAAGGTGTCGTTGTTACCAGTGTAGATACACTGCTAATTACACAGAGGAGGCCCTCAGAATTCCTGGGTTAAGCTTACAGACATGTAGAGTAAAATTAGAGAATCTGGAGAGACATGACACAAAACTAAAATTCACTCATATTTCACCATGCAGGAAATCATTTTAAAAATGAAAGTGTATTTCATTAATTTAATTTTTGAATTTTAATTTTTAATTTAAAAAAAAATTTTAATTTAAAAAAAAATTTTCCCTTAATTGTTTTTTAGTGAGCTTGCTTGTGCATGTGTTTTTATATGTGTAATTTGCCTTAATATTCTCAAAATAAATACACTAGTTTTAGAATATTTCATTGACAATTTAGCCATTCCATTAAATATTAATTGAAATGATGGTTTTAATGAACTCAAGATAATTTTGCTATTTTTTGAGAGCCCCATTGAGAATAAATCATTCATATAAGAAAGCCTCAGTTATATTAAAATAATAGACATTTGTTAATTTCTATTTGGTTCTATATCCAGTAGAGTATATAAATTATTTTCCTGGCATGCATTCTTTTCTGAACTATTTAGGAAGATGAACTGTTATTATTGGTCCCTTACAATCATCAGCACAAAAAAAGTGAACCTTGCAGAATTTCACAAGTGTCTCCCTAGTATGTTAGGAACACTCACAATAGTATTAGTTGCTCTTCAAATTCAACTAGACTGTGGATTAATTACTGTGGTTTGGAAAGAGTACCTTTTCTCCATGAATTGCCTTAGCTTCTTTGTCAAAGGTAAGTTTACTCCAATTATGTAGTCTGTTTCTGGGCCCTTTGTTCTGTTCCATTGATCTATTTTTCCACTCTTTCACCAGTAGCACACTGTCTCGATTACTGTAGTTTTATCGTAAGGCTTGAAGTTGATGATTGTCAATCCTCCGACTTCATTCTTCTTCAATAGTATGTTGACTATTCTAGGTCTTTTGTGTTTCCATATAAAATTTAGAATCAGTATGTCACTGTCCCATAAGACATCTAAATGCAGAAAAATGAACCAGACACAGATATTATACTTTTCTACTTAGAAATTATTTCTACTCAATACCCCAAACAAGGAGTTATCTTAGATCTTTTATTTCTCACAACACCACATCCAATATATCACTGAATAAGTTTTTCATCCATCACCCAAAATCATTCTCCAAACAGCAAGAGTGAACATTTAAAATATATAAATGAGATCATGTTGCTACTTAGCTCGAAATACTTCAAAGACATCAAATTACATTTCAGATAAAATTTATATTCCAGGCTTTTGAGTTTCTATATGATCCAATTATTTCTTCAGCCTTGACTAAGACTGAAGACTGCTCTTCACTAGTTTGTTGAACAGACCACAAGCTTATCCAACTCAGAGACTTTGTACATGGCATATTCTTTTTGGACTTAAAACATTTTTTTGATTTTTAATGAGAGTTGACATACAACATCATATTAGTTTCAGGTGTACAACTCAGTGATTAGATATTTTATAACTTGCTAAGTGTTCATCCCAATAAATCTCGTACCCATCTGACACCATGCATGGTTATTAGAATATTATCAGCTATATTCCTTATGCTGTACTTCACATCCTCATGACTATTCTGTAATTACCAATTAATACTTCTAAATAACTTCATTCTTACAAATTCCTCACCTGAGGATATGTTCATTGATTTTAGAGAGAGAGGAAGGGAGAGAGAGAAAGGGAAAGGAGAGAGAGAAACATGGATAGGGATAGACAGGTCTTTAACTGACCTACCCAGCCAGGGCAATACCTCCATTTTTTTACCTATGCCCTCCACCCTTCTCCCGTCTGGCTACTAATAAAATGAATTCTCTATGTATGTCTATTTCTGTTCTGCTTTTTGTTCATTTTGTTTTTTATATTCAATTGCTGATAGGTATGTATTTATTTCCATTTCATTATTCATATATTTTTATCTTTTTTTCCTTCTTCTTCTTAAAGAAGACCCTTTAACACTTCATGTAATATTGGTTTGGCAGGAGTGATGAACTCCTTTAGCTTTTTCTTGTCTGGGAAGCTCTTTATCTGTCCTAAGATCCTAAATAATAGCTTTGCTGGTTTGAGTAATCTTGGTCTCAGGTCCTTGCTTTTCATCACTTTGATTATTTCTTGTCAATCCCTTCTAACCTGCCAAGTTTCTGTTGAGGAATCAGCTGACAGTCTTATTAGAGTTCCTTTGTAGGTAACTGCTTTTCTCTTGTTACTTTTAAGATTCTCTCTTTAATCCTGACTGGTATGGCTCTGTGGACTGAGCATTGGCCTGTGAACCAGAAGGTCACTGGTTTGATTCCCAGTCAGGGCACATGCCTGGGTTGAAGGGCCAGGTCCCCAGTTGGGGGTGTGTGAGAGGCAACCACACATTCAGGTTTCTCTCCCTCTCTTTCTCTGCCCCTTCTCCTCTCTCTAAAAATAAATAAATAAAATATTTAAAATCATTACAAAAGATTCTGTATTTATTATTAACATTTAGCAATTTAATTATGATATGTCTTGGTGTGGTCCTCTTTGGGTTTTTCTTGTTTGGGATTCTTTGCACTTCCTAGACTTGTATGTCTATTTTCTTCACCAGGTTAGAGAGGTTTCCACCATTACTTTTTTAAATAGGTTTTCATATCCTTGCTCTTCTCTGGCACCTAATGAATGAATGTTATTATGCTTGAAGTTATCCCAGAGGCTCTGCATACTAGCCTCATTTTTTAAATTATGTTTTATTTTTGCTCTTCTGATGGAATGTTTTCTGCTTCCTTCTGCTCAGGGTCACATGGTTTGAGCTAAAAGTGATTGCAGATGGCTGCTACTGGTGTTGAGCTTGGAGGTGCCCAGCAGAGGCAAACTGTGAACCAACTCTAGCTGCTGCTACTGCCAGGCCTGGGGCTACTTAGAAGTGCAATCTGAGGCCACATACTGCTTATTTGAGAAATTTTAGGAAAGTCTGAAGCATGGGCCAACATAGGCCATTTGTATGAAAAAATCACTGGAAACAGGTTGGGTAGGCCTGCAGGTTGGATAGGGTAAGATATCAGGGAATCACCAGGGCAAAGACTCAGATATGGTACCTGCCTGATGGCTCTGTGGAAGGAGTGCCCAGAGAAAGAACAACGACCTCTGCCAGCACTTCTGTATGGGAGAAAGTTGCCTCTTCAGTTCTCAACCTGACACCAAACAATTCAGTTTTTTTTGCAGATATGTCCCTGGTGCCTTTTGAGCTGCTTCCCTAGTGCTGGAGGTCAGACAAAGTGAGTCTGAGTTAATTCATGTGTAGGCCCTTTAAAAGGAATGAATGCCTGGGATCCCAGGAGACCTCTGTTTCACCCATCCACAATCACTGCTGGTTTTTACACCACAGTTAAGAGGAACTCCTTATCAGGCACTAAAACCCTAGGCTGGGGGCCTGGTATGAAACTGGTACCCAATTTTCTCAGGGGTGTACTGCTGCAGCACTATTTTGATCATACATAGATGTGGGACTGGCCTATTTTTCTGTGTCTCAGCCTCTTCTACCAGTCTTGATATGGATTCTTTTTCACATCCTTAGTTGTAGACTTCTATTTAGCTAGATCAGGCAGTTGTGAATGATGGTTGTTCTGCAGTTTAATTTAATTTTGATGTTGTTATGGGAGAATGCAAGTAGCACATTTATCCATGCCACCATCTTGACCAGAAGCCCATATTCTTTTTTTACTGACTAAAATGATTCCTTAGAAAATTCATACTGGTCACATTACTTGAATCAATCTCCTACATCATTCTCCATCTCAGTCCCTTGTTTATTTTACAAAGTTTTTATGTTATTCAATGTTTTTATATTCGTTGGTTAATCTGTAGTCAATCTATCTCTACACTGAAATGTACATTATGTGAGAAGCTGTCTGTGTTCTTTAGGATGGAATCTCATGTGTGTAACATAGTTTCTAACACCTTATAGGAACTCAATAACTAATTTTGGATGCATTAAACTAAACTGGGACCTGAGGATAGTTTTTCTGTTTACGTATATTACATATGCAATCAGGACAATGAGTGTGAGCCAGCCATTATTTGGTCTGTCTGCTTATGACTACTTCTTCTGAGAATAACGGCCCCTTCCCCAAACCTTGCTTTTCTTCAAACAGTTTTGCTCATGATTTAACTTCTTCATCCTTTTATCATCTAACTAAACCCTAGCCATGTGTAGGAACTGAACCCAAGCTGGGATAACTATACATTTTACATAGGATATAAATTTTTAAAGCAGAAAAAGCTTAAGATATAAAGTAGAAATTTTGAAACTGATATTTGCCAAGTTTTCTATCATGTAGGGAAAATGTGAGAAAATAATAAAACCAACACAAATAGAGAAAAGTATATTAGATAAACCAGTCAGTGTTTGAACTCCAGATTATTTTGGTCCAGCATCCTCCCTGCCCTGCCTTTTCATTAATTTGTTTAATTTCTTGTATTGACTTAGCCACTAAACCCTACCCTTAGCCTTAGCAGTATATTACTTAGGATCTACAACATATTTAACTGAAAGAATCCTAAATAATTAATTATATATTTTGATTCTTCATTGCCATGCAGTAAATATACACCACATCTGACTATTTGAGAATTTCAATAAAACTCTGTATCTTGCTTATCATATGGGAATAGATACAAAATCATATTATTCACCATTGAGCCAATGGCCAAATCTTGCATAATTTTCTAAATGTCAGTACCAGATGATACATTTTCCCAATTGAATTTAATTTGTCTTTTACAATCAAAATTTCAAAGCCATTCAAATTTTCTGCATTTCTTGAGTAGGTTCTCTCTGTTGAATTTTATTGATAGTTTAATTTAGCATTAAAATGTTTTTCAAATGGGATTTCAATACTCTGTTCATTACAATAAGAGCCGTTTGAAAGTAGCATGCAAATGTTGACACAAGATGAGTACCTTTGAATATCTGGTTGTTAATAGATGGCAACATAGTTTTGATATTTCTAGTGTAATTCTTATTAACATAACTGCCAGCAAGCTACAGTGCATCTTACCAAATGGTGATATAATATACAGTAATCTTTATTTCTAATTCTACAGTGTTCTTTGAGCCCTGTCATTTCTATTTCATTGCTGTTATTACTTGGCCAATTCATAATGTGCACTTAGTTGCAATAATTCTTTATTTTATATGGTCTTAGTATCTATAATAAAGGCTATTTTCCAGAATTACAGTTTTTGTTAGTATATAAAATAAAATTATGCTTTTCCTTAAATTGTGATGAAACAAATAAAAGGAGGAGTCTAATTTGGTAATCAAGTATATCATTTGCACATGTATCTTAACCGAAGTTAGTTATAAAATTGTGCGTTTGTAATGTGATATGCTAATATTTGCCAACCGAGACATAAACATATGAAGATGTGACACTATTTGTGTTTCTAAAAACTGTGTTAAAATTTTAGACAATAAGCTATTTAGGTATATAATGTTAAACTGTGATAATCTGTAGTATTTAGTAGTCCTTTTTTTTAAACCTGTGTATTACTTTACTAATGAAAAGTGATAGATTTCTACCCTGTGAGAAGTAAGGTTAAAGTATTTGAAAATTAATATCTGCTTAGTTCTGATTATTTAAAAAAAGCTTTTAAAATGCATCCATAATTTGGGATTCATTTTTATAAAGTTAATTTACATGTAACTAGTATAATTCCAACACACCAATCTTGATTTGACAGAGGAGTCATGTGTGAAAGGCATATCATTGGGATTAATAGTATACTTCAGGCTTACTTTGGTTAGCAAGTAGTTGAATCCACAAATATGAAACCTGACGATAATAAGGCTTTGCTTATTTAAGTAGCTATTAAGAACTTAAAATCAACACCTTATCAGGGGTAGAAATTATTATCAAAATTTAAATGTTAAAACTTTATATCACTTTAATAAGTGATATTTCAAGATATAATAACTAATTGAAATTACTATCAGTGGATAACTAAAACATTATGAAGATTTGAAAACCGATTTGACTTTTAGTTCTTGTCTGAGATGGAAAATTTATGAATGCAATTTAAATCATTTGAAAGAGTGGGTAAGGCAAATTGAACTATACTATACTGCTGTGATAATTTTCTTCTCCATCTCATCACTGCTCCCTAGGTAAAATAAACTGTTAATAATTCAATACAATACTTTAAATCATGCAAGTCATTTTTGTAGTATTTGTTGACACTAGGCCTATTTAAACTACAAATAAGAGAAAACCCAGGTTACAGTATGTTTTAAAAATTAGGAGAATGCATTTTCACATACTATCTATATGTTAGGAGGTAGGTCTTTTACAGTCCAAGTTAATTTGGCATTAAAAATATAAATATCTTAGAGACTTATCTTTTGTATGTTGCTCTTTTCCCACATGTCAGCATTGTCCTCAGGCAGTTATTCTTTTGGTTGCAAGAGATTCAGACACAATGAAGCATTGATTCAGATTTTTAAAAATTGTGAAAGAAGGAAGGAACTTTGCTTTCACTAGTCTCATCTTAACTTCCCCAACAGACTTCCCATAGTGTACTATAATCTAGAATTGAGCCAAATGCCTGTGCCAAACCAGTCACAGGCAACGGGAGTAGGAATACACAAAAGACTGAGTGCAGATTCTGTCAAACACATAGCAAAGTGAAGAGAATACAAATCTAAATGAATTTTGACCTTTTGTAAAGAAGTAGGAAGAGGAAGTGGATGTGTAGTAAGTAATAGCTAATGTCCACTACAAGTAACATCTAACATTTCTTTAAGTGATTACATTGGTTTAGGGAGAGACATGCCATTACAATTTCACATACAATTTGTTTTTTTCTAATTTTTTTATTGTTGTTCAATTACAGTTGTCTCCATTGTTCCGCCACCATTTTTCCCCACCCCAGCCATTCCCACCTCTCACCCTCATTTGTTCTTTATTTTATGTCTCTGGTTTTATTTTGCTTGCTTATTTGTTTTGTTTTATTGATCAGGTTCCATTTATAGGTGAGATAATATGGTATTTGTCTCTTACTGCCTGGCTTATTTCACTTAGCATAATGCTCTCCAGTTCTATCCATGCTGTTGTGAAGGGTAGTAGCTCCTTTCTTTCTGCTGCATAGTATTCTGTTGTGTAAATGTACCATAATTTTTTGATCCACTCATTTACTGATGGGCACTTAGGCTGTTTCCAGCACTTGGCTTTTGTAAATAGCACCACTATGAACATACAATTTGAAAGCAAAAGAATCTCAGAAATATTTAAGATACTACACAATATATTTTGAAATGTATGTTATTTTTCCAGCTGTGCTTATTTATTATTTTATTTTTATTGACATGAAAGTTTGCCTCTTTATTCATATAAAAGGTTTATCAAAAATGTTTTCTCTGCCTATAATTTTTACTTACAAAAAATTGTGAAAAATCAGTGACTTAGATCACTTTTTTCTTCCAAGACCAGATATTCCCTCAAGTAATAAAAAAGGAATTTACATAAGATTTTCATGATTTTTTAAAGATTTTATTTATTTACTTTTAGAGAGGGATAAGGAGGGAGAGAGAAAGGGAGAGAAACATCAATGCCTGGTTGCCTCTCATGCACCCCCTACTGGGGACTTGGCCCACAACCCAGGCATGTGCCCTGACTGGGAATCGAACTGGCAACCCTTTGCTTCTCAGGCTGGTATTCAATCCACTGAGCCAAACCAACAGGACTGATATTTTTATTTAAAAAAATTATTAGGCAATCTTCAACCAAACAGATGTTAAAGCAAAGCATGGATTATTTCTAAGAGAAAAAATCTTGAGAAATTAGTTCCAAAACTAATTTTATGATTACATATGACACTAAGTATAAGAACACAATTAGGAGGTTCTATCAGATAAAAGAGAAAATCTTAAAACAATAATAATAAAACTACTAGAACATGGGATAAGAGTAGGAAAAAAAACTGCTTGATGGAATAAAATAGGTACCATAAAAAATCTATATGTAGAATTTTTAGTCCTTGGTAAGGTGACATTTCAAATCATGGACATAATTAGTCATTTGAGCAGAAAGTGTTGGCTGAGTTTCACGTTGGCATCCTTGATCGTCAGTTTGCAGGTCCGTTCTAAAAGGCATCTCAGCCTCACCGGTGCAAATGGAGATCTTAATGCCTGTCTGTCCAGTCTTTCCCATTTCGACAAAGGATAAAACTGTCTACTAGATTGCTCAAAATGAAAAATTCAGTGTCTTCCTGGATTCCCCTCTTTTCCTCAATTTTAATATTAGGTAAACCAATTACAATAAAGAAGAAAATTGTGCTACATTAAAACGAAGTATATGTATAAGATTATGACATATAAAGACCCTGATAAAGATTTTCTGTAGTACAAGAAGGAAACAAAATAACACAATCATGTCTGTATATAATTTTTATAGAGAAAAATGAAATAAATGTAACTAGAATTAAAGGCAGCAGAGTGTTATTAGTATTTATTTATGATGTGACAGGGGTGATGTATATGCTTAGTTTATCACTTTCTCTTCCTGGATTCCCAGAAAGATCACATTTTTCAGTCTTGCTTGCAGTTAATATGAGGCCATGTGGTTAGGTTTGTTTCTAAAAATGGGGTTGTGAAATAGAATAAAACATTTCCAGTATTGGCCCCTTAAAAACATCAGATACAAACTTCCAGTAATAACCTTAGAGGAACTGCATTGAAGTTGGAGAATTTACAAGGTAGATGGGGGCTCTGTAACCTACATCAAAGTTTGGGTGGCTGACAAATAAGTATCTATTATACTAAGGCACTGGTTAATATAACTTAGAAGTAGAATAATGGGAACATTCACCTCATAGGTCACACCTTACTGAAATGTAAGCTTTAACAAATAAACTCACAACCCAGTGGCACTGTTTAAGTATCCAGTGCACTTTTATTTAACTTTTCCCTAGACATTTACAGATGAAAGTCTAAAATGCAATACATCTATTATGGACTGAATAGCACCCCACCAAGTTCACATATTGAAGTCCAAACCCCTACTGTGACTGGACTTAGAGACAGGGATAATTTAGGAGGTAGGGATAACTGAGGGATAATTCACAGGGTGGAACCCCTGTTCAATATTACTGGTATCTTTATAAGCAAAGGAAGGGACTCTAGGGATACATATGCACAGAGCAAAGGCGACGTGAGGGCACAGCAAGAAGCCAGCAATCTGTAAAGCAAAGAGAGAGGCCTCAAGAGAAAACCACACCTGCTGAAGCCGTTATCTTGAACTAACCTCCAGAACTGTGAAAAAATAAATTTCTGTTGTTTAAGTCAGTCATTGGTATTTTATTATGGCAGCCTTAGAAAACTAATGTGACTTCTAAAACTGATTTTTCTGTGTATATATATTTAATCCTAGGTGTTTTTTATATCTCAGGATTTGAAAAATCCAGATTTTATTTTGCATTAAATTCGCTAGGTGCTACTGCTAACATTACTTATTGTTTTTTAATATTTTTCCCTTCTGCATTTGAGACTCCACCACTTTGGTTTAGCCTCCATTCTTCTACTGTCTGCACCTGTGCAATAGCTTTATAAACATTGTCTGTGTTCCCAGTCTCTCCTTGTGTAAATCTGTCACCTGTAAGTGAGGCCACAGTAATTATTATGAAATGCAAATCTGCTTAAATCAACAACTTGTTTAAAATACCTATTTGATCCCCAATATTTTGTGGTATGGCAAAGAAAAATCTTCATAATTTATCAATCTATATGTGTTTGCATCACATCCAAGCTTAAATATTTCTGTTTCTTTGAAGTTTTCCTTCATTAACTAAAAAATAATTCTTCTCCTCCCTAACTGCATATAGACACAGACTTACCACACTGTTTATCTTATTGTTGCAATTATTTACCTGTCTGCCCTTTTGTAGGAGACCGTTCTGCGTGGCGTGGGAGCTCCCACTGGGAGAGGCACAGGACCCATCCCCACAGATAGGTTCTCCCGTGGGGGATCAGGCCTGCTATGTACATAGGCCACTTTGAGTCTCGCTTTTTGCAAAAAACTCCCTCACCCGGATTTGTGGCAAACATTTACTGCAAAGTAACTTCCTAAAATCCATACTAAGTCTTGCTTGCAGTTAATATGAGGCCAATCATGGACCAGTGTAACCGGTGTAACCGGTTCAACCACTTTTGCCATTGTGTAACCGGTTCAACCACTTTTGCCCTTTTCATTTGCAAATATCCCTCTTCTGTGATGTGATTGGTGGCATTGGGCTCCTTTGTTTTCGGTAAAAGGTAACCACCTAAAGCAACCTGTGCATAGTAAATGAGGACCATCCTGTAACTTCGGAGAAACCCAATAAAGGCCTGATATGGTAGAGGCCCCGGCTTTTGTTCCCCTTGAGAGAAAAGCCATGCCCGCCCTTTTCCTCCACCAGACTCAGTAGTCCATGTGAATGTCTCATTTCATCCATAATGACGTGGACGCTGCGGGCTGGTGTCCGCATCACCCTTTCACTGAATGGAAGCAACAGTCTCTTATTCATCATTTTACTGCCTACAGTATGGGCATTTACTCAAGCATGTTATGTATTTAAAAACTGTATGCCAACCTAATTAATTCATTCTTTATTCATTCTTGGGGGTTCTTCATTTCTTTTGCAATAAATAGAAGGACAACTAGAAGGCATACAAGGCATTTACAAATAGCTCCATTGTTAATGTACTTTGTCTTACAATAAATATTGTAATACTTACCTGCATGACTAAATTAATATGTTATAGGAATCTTATTGAATTAAATTTAATGTGGCACAAAAGACTGTTCAGCATCTATGATGATGCCTTATTAAGTCTTGCATACTTAAAAACAGTAACTTAGATTATATTTTCTTGACTGATAAAAATTTTTCTAAAGTTCACTTATGTGCATAATCTAGAAATATTTTTATTTGAAAAGTTAGAATGTTAAATTTTTTATAAACAGTGAAAAACATTTATTCATTCTCACCTGTCATACCCTCCCGTCAAAATTTATTTATAAACCATTGACTTCATTTGCTCCTCTATTATTTTTCTACTTGTCAACATAATAATAACTGTAATCAAGGTGAAGTTCTTATTGTCTGTCTTGTGTCAGCTTCTGCCTTTATGTTTTGTGGAATCTCATGGTAAAGGCCTTTTTGAGTAATTGGGGCCTGTTTTATTTTGAGAATTGGTTCTTCAGGATCTAATAAAGAGTGAATTATGAAAATCAGAGACAGTACGCAATATTTACATTTTCTTTTTTCAAGGTCACATTGAATTTTGAATATCACTCACTTTCAGATTTCCACATGAATCTTTTGCTTTAAAACCAAATGTAACAAGTCTATTACATATTGTATCATGTGTGTTTAGCTGTATAATTAGCATAGACATTTGAGAGATGATCCCTTTGCTATAAATTAAACCTAT
>PVKM010030484.1:0-17263 GCA_004027735.1 Carollia perspicillata
TAAATAATGTAATAAGTGAAATCGAGGCCTTTGGCCAAGTATCTAAAAATAATTACATCCCTACCTCACTCCTTTCACCAAAACAAGTTTGTGGAGTGAAGGCTTTAGAGTGGCTCCCAGTCCCTGCCTCCTGGTTGTCATGCCTTCAGGTCATCCCTTCAAGTGCAGGAAGGATCATTGACTTTGTTCTAACCCCTGGGATGTGACCAAGGTGAGGGATCGTGTGGGATTATACGATGATGTAATGCCTGTCTTGCTGGAGTCTGTCTCTCTCTGGCTTTGGTGAAGCAGGATGCTGGGAATCCTAGAGAACCAGGAAATGAATTTGGATAACCCTGGGGGCTTGGAAATGAATCCTTCCAAGGTGAGGTGAGCATGGAGGAAAGTACAAAGAAATGAGGTCTCAGGGCTGGGCAGAGGCCAGATCACATGGGGTCTTCTGAGGCCCGAGGAGACGCTTGGATCGTATTCACCAGGGAGCCACTGGAAAATTTAAAACAGAGAAGAGATGGGTTTGGGTGCATGTTTAGGAAAGATGGGCCCTGTGATGCGGAGAACAGGCGATCACCAAGAGTGGAAGCAGGGGCTGTTAGGAGACCCTTTCAAGTGATGTGTGATGAGTCCAGTGAGGAGGATGGAGGCAGGAGAGGTGAAGACACGTCACTAGGTGTTGGCGGGAGAATCCACAGGATTGTCTAATGAGTGGGTTGGATATGCAGGGAAAGATGAGTGACAAGTGAGGGTAAGGCTGGTTCAGAGTTTTAGCCTGTGCAACTGATTGGTGCCAATCACGGAGGTGGAGAAGAACTGAACCATCTACTTCTCTGCTCAAGCCCTTGCTGGGTCCATATCACCTGCAGAATTCGTAGCATGGCCTCCAAGCCCTCCCATCATCTAGCTCAACCTCCCTTTCCAGAAGCATCTACAGCCCCTCTGTCCTCTAGCAGCACCCGCTTGCTCCCTTGCACCACACTGCTTCTTGCCTCTGCGCCTTGCTCATGCTCACTGCTCACCACACACTTCTCGGTCTCCTCCTCATTTACGTCTTGGCTCTGACGCCACTTCCTCCAGGAAGCACTTTCTGATTTCCCCAGTTTGAATTAAGCCCTATTTTCCAATTAGCCCTTTTCAGTGGGTTGGGCTCTCCTTGAGGACAGGGACCATATGCCATTCCCTTTGTGTCTCTGGGCCGCACACAGTGCCTGACCCATAACAGAGTGTTGCAAACAGTGTTTAATGAATGCATGCGTGACTGCATACGGGTATGTGCATACGGCTGGGTACTGTCTGGGGTGAAACGGTAAAGGCGAGCATACTTTTAAAAAGTATTTAGATGTGTAACAGATAAAAGCAGCGGTTAGCTAGAGACTCTAAGGCGTTACGAGATGCTTCTGCATGCTGACCGTTCTGCATGCAGAACCCAGGGCGGGTTTGAGTTACAAAACTGAGAGCAGCCAGTACATGTGAGGTGTGTCCTGACCCTCCTCTCTGTGTTTCCTCGATAACACCCTGCCCCCAATGTCATTCTCCAGCCATCTCCCCCTCTCCCTGTCCCTTTAATTTTGCTTACAGTCCAGACCAGGCTCTGAGGTACAAGAGTAACAGCCCTAACACCACCCTCTCCCCACTGCCTTCAAACGTGACCACACTGCCACTCACCTAAGCCTGACAGAAAAAAATACAGTCCTGTCACAATCTTCTGGCAAGCTAGGTCTCCCAGCATTAAATCACCATTAAGGGCTTCTGAGAGTTCAGTGGCAGCTTTAGGTTTTTTTTTTTTCTTTCCCCTTTTTTCCCATTTAGAACTCAGGTAAAACTTTCCTACTGTGGGAGGGGGAAGGCCATAAAGACAAACCATCCACCGCCCAGCCCTCTGCAGGGGCATGCCACTGCGATCACTCGGTGAGCGCAGAGGTGTCGAGGACTTCTCGCAAAGTGCTTTGGGCAGAGCAGCCTGGGCTGCGGAGCTCTCGGCAGAGGTGGAGAAAGTGATGTTGACGCCTGCGTAGCCATTCATAAAATACTTTCACATAGGTATCTCATTGGATCCTAGTAGGAGTCTTGTTAGAGGAAGTGTTTATTATGCCCATTTTAAAGATGAGAAAACCAAGGTCCAGAGGCCTGGACTAGTTAGTGAGACCCCAGGATTAAACACAGGACCTCTGATTGTAGACAGGAGATCCTAAGGGACTTCACCTATTTGCCAAGTGACTTGTTCTTTCTCAAGTCTTCCCCATGCATGTCAGGCTCTGGAGGTAGATATACTAGGTTCAAATCCTGGCTTTGCCGTTGACTAGCTGGGCGACCTTTTAGAAGCGGCTTATTTATCCCTTTATCTGCTTTCTAGTGCCATAAATAAATAACGTTGCTTAACCAGCAACTACAGAACTGCAGTGGCATACAATAATAAATATTTACTTTGCTCAGGAGTTCAGAGATTGGTCGGGTGGCTCTGCTGATCGGGGCTGGGCTCACTGATGCATCTGTGGCAAGCTGGCGGGTCAGCTGGACGGTGGCTGGTGGTCTTGAATGACTCAGCTCCACGCCACGTGCCTCTCAGAATAGAGCAGGCCTGCTCTCGTTTTCGACAAGCAGTTGCATGGTTTTGAGAGAGACGTGAAGCATGCAAGCCCTCTTAAGGTGCAGGCTCAGAACCAGTACGTCGTCACTTCCATGAAATTTCTGTGGCTAAAGAAAGTCACAAACCAGCCTAGATGTACAGGATGGGGAAATAGACTCCGTTCTTTGATGAGAGAAGCCACAAAGTCACCTGACGCAGGGTGTGTGTACAGGGAGACCATCAAAGGGTACCATTCGCGTAACCGATGCTCTAGAATCCCCGTGCTCTGTTGTTTTTGCATTTTAGAAGTCGGGGTTAAAGTAGTGTCCATCACTTGGGACACTGTGGGGATAAAATGAGGCGATGCCTGTAAAGTGCTTAGCGTAGTGCCCGGTACGTAGCACACACAGCAAGGACGCAAAGTGCAGATGCTCAGACTTGCTATTTTGGATTGTCCTTCCAGAAAAGGGATCCCTTTCCCTGCTCCAGAGATGCAGGAGTTTTTCTCAACTCCCCCTGAGTAGTCCTTTAAGACACTTTTGCCCAGAGGGTGATGTCCGTCCCTTAGCTTCTTCCCGCAGCCCTCTTTGTTGTATATTGGAATTTCACCTGAACATTCACTTGTATGAAATTTCAGCCCCTTTGGTCACTAACAGTTGCCCTACACTCAGTTACAGAGGTGTCTCACACACGAGGTGAGCAGCGGGCACGGGCAGTGTGGAGGAAGCGCCGGCGTGCTCCGGAGGAGCTTCCCCCGCCAGTGCAGCCTGTCCGTGTGCTTCCTAAGTTAGCTCATACCGGGATTCCAGCAGTCCGCACATTGCCAAATGCGTTGCCTCATTTCCCCGCTTGAATGCCTGTGGAGCTTGCTTTCTATCTAAACTCGTCTCTTTGACAAGGACTTGAACTTGGTGCTTTGCCCTTAGGTACTTCCTTAATGTGCTAATTCTGGAGGAAGGATTAGCTTATGTCTGCTTCAGTTTGGTATTTAAGACAAAGTGATCGTATTTGAGCAATAGCCTTTTTTTCTTCTTTTTTCCCCCTCTTCTCCCAAAATAGAACACCTGCTGTACATGAAATGAGTCTGAGAAGATAGAGGAGCTGGGCCCTGCCCTCGAAGCGCCTGTAATCAGGCAGGGCCCCTGGCAGGGACTCACACAGGTCACCCTGAGACAGAGGCAAGTGTAATTCAAGAAATGAAGGGGAGGGACAAATGAAATTTCGGGAAAAGTCACAGGAGGGAGACTGGGCTTCTGCTGGGTTGGTAAAGGGAGGCTTCAAGCTTGTCTTCATGGATTAATGAGGAGTTTCCAATAACTTTTTTTTTCTTGTATGAAGTCTGTACAGGTCTTATACAAAAAGTTAGAAAACTATAAATAAGAGAAGAACGTGAGAGTCAGGGCTTGCGTCCCATGCTATTGGTCGATGACCCAATACCGTTTCTCTTCGCGTTGCTGGAAGGCACAGTCTTAGTTGTATCAGGGCAGCCATGAGTCCTCCTGAAAAGCTCCACCACCCACTACCACAGTTTCACTGCTCATGAAACTAAATGCTGGCTAATGAGATAAAAGTGAAAAGGTGTGGGGCTTGCAGGAAGGCTCCTTTAAAGAGTGACTTTATTAAGAGGGTTGGTCTTTTTGCCCTTTCCACTTTTACTTATTTATTTATCTATTTATCTATTTGTACCTGGGGCATGAAGATGATGGCTAAATCTCAGTAGCCACGGTAGACCAGGAAGTGACTTTGAGGATGCCCGTACATATTAGTCAGGATAGACTAGGTTCTGGTCCAGTAACAACAATCCCCAATCTTAGCGGAAATTACATTTCTTCCTCACATGAATGTTCAAGACAGTTCAGCAAAGAGCCCGTGCTAACTAGAGTCACTTCATTACCCAAGCTGATGGAGGCTTTCTCTCTTTCTGTGCTTCCAAAACCAAGGTAGTACGTGGAAAGACATACATAGTGCATTGTGCACTGGCTCTTAATGCTTCTGCTCAGAAGTGACACGTGTCACTTCCCCTCACAGTTCATTTGTCAAACCAAGTTACATGCCATACCAAAATTCAAAGGAGGAGAATGTAGTCCTATTGTGTGCTTAAAATGAGAGAAGACAAGAAAGAAAATTAGTGAAGAGAAATTCTGTACTGAGTGCTAGGATGAGGAGCAGAGGTTAGAACACTCCTGAATTCCTAATGACTTTGTGAGTTGCCATACCAGCCCTGGACTGCCCACCTGCACACTTCTTGACAGAATAAACCCTCATGCTTTTAAATCATTATAATTTGGGGAGTTTTGTCAGATGGAGCCCAATCTAACCCTAAATGATTTATTTCTACCCCCACCATTTAGGTGTGATCACTGACATTATTCAATGAATGTACTGGGGAGGGGACGTGCGTCTCTGAGTACAGCTTCTGCGAGCAACAGCCACAGCAGTTCCTGACCTGGATATTTCCAGGTACGTGTCACGTGGTCCCGCCCCCCTGCACCTGAGTAATTGGGTCAGAGCCAAAGGCACCTGTCTGCAGGCTGAGCATACCATTGGCAATGAAATGGCCGGGGCTGGGAGCTCAGCCCAGTGTAGAGGCTTCATATTGGGTGATGGCTGAATGATGGACTTGGACGGTCTCATTTTGTTTGGAATTCAAGACACACAGAGGGCAGTAGAAAGAAGCTGGGAGAGCAGCAGAGGCTGAGAGAAGTTACATTATATGAATATCTGTCACTGGAGTATCTGACCACCGCACCTGGCACAATGTTGTAGGTTTGAACGGTGAGAAGGGGTCGCGTTCTCTCTGCATTCAGGCTGTGTCAGTCTTGAGATCTTTCCTCTCTTCTTGGTGTGGCCCCACAAAAATCTCCCTGTGATGTGACAAAAAATTAGAGTCTATACACCATAGTGTGTGTGCTCTTATCTGTGTTCTTTGTCGTATCTGTTCGTGATTTTTAAAATGGGCCTCCCTCTTTCCTGTAACAGCGTACCATGACTATCTCCCCATGCTGTTAAATATTCTTTTACGACGATGTAGGAGCAGGTGTCTACAATTCTACTGTATGCCTATATTTGCTTAAGCAACCCTCTAGTGATTGATACTTCGGTCATGACCTGTGTTGTTGCCTGTGTGTTGGTTTTGTTTTTGTATACAGCATCAAACTCAACTTCCTCGAAGTTAAATATTTGTATACATCCATGATATTTTTGTAGGTAGGAGTCTGATAGGAAGATACTTGGTGAGAAGGAAGATTTTGAACCAAATATATAGCATGGTATTAAGCGCGAAATTGTGAAGTAGAAAAACATAAGGCCTATCATCCCATCATCAAATTTTGCTAGTGCTGGCTATGGGTACACAGACAGTGGCCAAATTATTGATAGACTTGAATGCCAAGTGAAAGCCCTGTCACTAATGAGGGCTTTATTTTTCACATGTGGACAGGAAAACGGGAATATCGCTGGTGAATTTCTTTGTCCTCTCCAAGGCTAGTGGGAACATTGGAGAGAGGTCAGCAGAAGTTACTGAGTCTCATTTCACACTAGTGTGATCTATAATAAACGGCCAAAAAATTTCCTTCTGTAGTTTATATGGTGCTTCATTAACAAAATAAACTGCTGTGTTTTGAGGGGGATTTTATCAGTGTAGAAAGTCTTATGACAAATAATGGCATAAGCAGAGATGACTCTATTATGGATTAATATCCTCACTTCCTATTCATGTCAGCCTTGATGCGAGGGAGGCAGGCCTGTGGCCCCTTCTGACTTCACATCCAGTTTTCTTTCCCCTCCCCGTGTGCTCATCCAGCCAGTCAGCAGCAGACTGGATGAAGGGCCAGGCTGATTCCAAGTTCAGTGTTTTTTCCATTAAACCAGTAGAATACTCTTCTCTTTCTTGACCTCCTCAAGGAGTTCTTAAACTTGCACTAGAATCGCCCTGGGCACTTGTGAAACATGAGGGATTCCCAGGCCCCACCCCGGACACTCCACTGTGGCCGGTCTGGAGCGAGACCCAGATATGCGTACTTTGAACACACTTCTCAGGTGATTCTGACAAAGACGGCACACAGAGCAGACCTGAAGAAACACTGTCTGATTTTTGAGCTTGAAATCGGCTTTGTCTCCTCTTCTCGAGTGCCTGCTCTTAGAAAGTGACTCCAGCCCCGCCCTGTTGTAACCCTTATCAGTTCTGTGTGTTTTGCAAATTGCATTTGCTCCTCATTTATAGACAAACCAGGTCAGCACTGCCAGGCCAATAAGAGCTGGATTTTCCCTGGCCTCATGCATCAGTGACATATTTGCCAACCCCGGCCCCGTTCCGACATCCCTGCAGCCGGCCGTGGCTGATGATGATGCAGGGCGCTCATGACTCGATTTGCGGAGCCGGCTAAGCTTTCAGGGAAGTCAATAAGAAAAATCTCATTTTGATCTGCAGATTGGGCTCATTCGATTTGGAAGTCACTGGTGGCAAAAGAAATATGGGGCCCGGGGATGTCTCTTTCAGGCCCCTCTCTGGCTATAATCACCCCTAAAAAGCAGTTCTCCATCCATCTCCTCCTCCCCTCCTGTCTCTGTGGATTCAATGTGTCAGTGATGGAGGGGAGAAAAAAAAACAACAACCATCCTCAGACTTTCTGGATGATTCTTCTTCTGTTTCACTCTGAACAGAGGACAAAGGGTCAGAACAGCACCACAAACCGTTTACCCAAACAAGTCCCTGCATTGCTCCTGGGAACCCATGTGGCCTTTGTGACTCTTCACACAGCTCTGTGGCTGCCAGCTTGAAGAGGGCAGAGCGAGGGAAGAAATGCATCACCATGCCTTGTGAAGTAGCGTTTGGGTCTGGGTGCTCCTGCGCATGTCAGAGCGGTGAAGGGGCCCTCCTAAATATCTCTTGACTCCGCTGTCTCTCCGTTCTCCCATCACTTCCGTCGTGTTTCCTGTAGATTCTACAATATCCTCCTTTCTGGTTTCCCTGCCTGGCACCTTTTCCCATCCAATTCCTTATCCACAGAGCTGCCTGCATGATCGCTGGGTGTCTGCTCCTCATTACAGCCCTTGGGTGGTGTTGCATTCTCCTCCAGATAAAGTCTAAACGCGTGGGGTCCCGCTGGGGTCCCGTGCGGTAGCCACCAGCCACATGTGGTAGTTTAGCAGTTGAGATGTGGTGAATTCGAACTGAGATAAGCTGGAAAGGAAACACCATATTTCAAACACTGAGTAGGGGAAGAAAGGAAATAAACTATGTTAACAATTGTGCATTGGTTGCATGTCGAAATAATATGTTAGCTGTATTGGGTTAACTAAAATATTACATTTAACGTTGGCTGTTTCCTTTTTACGTTTGAAAATACGGCTACTAGAAGATTT
Source organism: Carollia perspicillata (assembly GCA_004027735.1). Taxonomy (NCBI): domain Eukaryota; kingdom Metazoa; phylum Chordata; class Mammalia; order Chiroptera; family Phyllostomidae; genus Carollia; species Carollia perspicillata. Next base: position 7,925 of record PVKM010030484.1, read on the forward strand.
AAAGCCATGTACATGGCTCGCATTCTGTGTCTCGGACAGCGCCGGTCTGAAGTCTGAACACGGCTTGGCCTACTGCTCCATTCTCTCCTCCTACCCAGGGCGGGCAGAGGTCGGCTTACAGGTGTCAGCATGCGGAAACAGTTTATTCTTACATTATCCCTTACCAATTATTGTATTATTTTTCCACACGAACAACTGTAAACCTACTTTTGCCAAATCCTGTATTTTGGCCATCTGAATCTCTTGCATTAATCACTCATCTTTTGCTTCTGGGATTTGAATAAACTATTACTTCCTTCCATCACTGCTCTCTTACTAACTTAGTCGTATTTCAGTATGTCTTCTGAATGTCAGTTCTTGGATGTCACTAGTTCTGAGAAGTCATCCTTGAATCCCCAAATCTGGCTTAGAGGCCCCTCCTGTGGATCCAGTAGAATCTCTACACTTTTTCCACTGTAACACCTTCCACGGATCTTTGAATAATAATACGTATACTGTCTATTCCACTAAATTGTAAGCTCCATTAAGACAAAAGGCTTTATCTATCTTCTGAATAGAAACTCAGTAAATATGTGGTGAGTAAATCTAGGCCTCTCATTTAATTGGCAAGGAAATTGAGGTCCAGAGCAAGAGACTCTTACCCAAGATCACACTGTGCGCTCCTGATAGAGAACCCGAGGCCAGTCAAATAGCAGGGATATAAATTTAAATAATCCATGACAATGGGGGAATTTTTAAAAATGCAGTAAACAGAGATTTGTGCATGTTGGTTTAATCCCACCCAAAAAGGTGAAGAAAGAACTGCCTCGTGCGGAAGCAGCAGTGGTGCCAAACCGGGTCCCGCTGGGACCGTCTCCGCCTAAGGAAATCCCTTCCCCAGCAGCGCCGACCCCAGTGTGGTACCTGGCTGTCACACGTGTGGGCTGGGAGGGGTGGGGCTGGGGCAGGAAGTGGCAGGACCTTGGAGACCTGGGGTAGGTGCAGGTGGAGCAGATACACAGGACTGGCTGAGTCAGGGCTTTGAGGTGCTCCAGGGAAATTGTCCACCTGGATTAGCAACCAGAGGTCATTTCTTGAGATGCTGGCACAACCATTCCTCATGTTGACGTGCTTCTGAGCAGAACAACACGAGAAGAGTGATTTTTAGTCATGAAGCCGCCTGGGTTCTGGTATCATCCTCCGCCACTCTTGTGCTGGGAGAAAACCCTGCCCGGTCCTACCCACCGAGCTTCGTGCGTTTGCACAGTGCATCACGTAGTAGGTGCTTATGACACAAGTGAGGTAAGGGATATAAGAAGAAATCTGCTTTCTGTAGGATTTTCTACTGTAACTGAGTCTAACCTTCCCCCCAATTATATATATAAGCTCAGTGCACGAAAGCTGGTAAACATATTAACAGAGAGAAAGAAAACTTCCCCCCAAATTCCAGCACCAAAAGTAATCCCACTACTTATGCTTCTTGTAAATCTTTTAAATATTCTTCATGGCTATTCACTTATATAGTTTTATAAAAGTCAGATACTATGAAGAGCATTTAATAGTATTTTTCTTTGTAGATATGTATCATAAACAATTCTCTATGTCAGTAAGTTCTCTTTTGTAATATGGTTTTTATTGCCTGTTTAATATACCAATATATTTAAACCCTTCCAACAGCCCTCTATTATTGAACATTTAAATTGTTTCCAATTTTTTGGTATTATAAATCACTCTACATGGATTCCCTTGTGTACATGTCTCTAATGTTTGCAAGGGATAAATTTGTAAAATTGCTTACTAAAAGATAAAGCACATTCCTAAAAGTCTTCGTATTTATTTTTAATTAGCCATCTAAAAGTTTTAGTACTGACCGTATCAAAATTCCCAAATAATCTCTGCACACAAGCATTTTTAAGTTTGGAAGATGTATCACGTACTATCACAAAATTTATTTCCCATTTTGTTGACGATATACCCAAAAGAGAAGGAATTCCAAAAAAAAAAAATGTCAAAATGAAATAAAGACTGGACTCCCAACCATGCTGGTGCTCATATGATTATGTCCCCTGATCCATTGAAGTGGCATCTCCCAGGGCTCCCTGAGAACAGAGTCCTGGGATCAGGTAGGCAGGGGCGAAGCTGCATCCCCCATCTCTATGCAGATCTTGAAAAATCCTGCAGTAAATTCGAGAAGGTTCAACTCTGTTTAAATCAGTTTTCTTCCTAAGGTCATTCAGCTGCCAAACTGCTCTAAAAAAAAGAATCTGAGCACACATACATTCCACGGAAGGCACTTGGAGAACCTCCTGTCCAGAGGAAGCTGAAGGCAGTCCCCTCTGGGGCCGCATATGGTTTTTCTTTAAGCCTAGGTATTCGACCACAGGTGGTAGGGCCAGACCAATCTGAGTTCTGGCGCCCATGGTCACGTGACAAGACTGAGACTCTGATACCAGGCCTTATGGAGCTTTCCAGCAGGACCATTTTCCCATGAGCGAAGGTCAGAATTAAGGCTCTATCTCCAAAGCTCTACTCCTCCCGCTCGTACCAAAAGCAGGCTTGGGAACGACCGTGTGAGTGCAAACGAATGGTCTCTGCCTCATCTTCTGTGTATGAAGCAGAGCCATTGCTGCCTGTTTCTTTTCTGCCCCTAACTATTTTAAGACTCAAACAGAGAATCAGTTAACAGTATCCTAGTTAGCAACCTCCCTTGGGCTAAGTTATCTTAGATCCAGAGAGAGGAAAAAGTCAGACTTCTTGATGCCCAGTAGGCCTGTGTTTCTTAAATATCAGACCTTTGCATACTACCATCCTATTTCCTGGTTGTACTACTTATTTAGTATTTTTCTTTAAGTTGACGCAGAGTTGCCCTCATGTCATCTTTAGCTTGTCCAGAACAGCAAGAACGACAACAAAAATCAGCAAGATGCAGATTTGACAGTTTTACCTCTTTCTGACAGGCATTAAAATAAAGCCGTTTGCCTGTGAAACACCTAAAATTATCTCGGGTCACGCGTTGGCAAACTTTCTCTTCCAAGGGTCAGCTGCTGAGTACGGCAGGGTCTGAGAGTCCGGAGGTCTGCGTCGCCGTCAACTCAGCTTCGTTGTTCTGCAAAAACAGCCCAGACAACAGGCAAACAAATGGACATAGCTCTGTTCCAGTAAAACTTTTATTTGCAGAGATAGGCGGAGGGCTGGAATTGGCTGTTGGGCTGGGGAAACAAAGAGCTCATTGACATTGTCACCGTGTGAGCGACTATTGGTTCATTGTGGACACAATCCGAATGTACTAACCGGGGCAATAATTGAACGGCAAAATCTCTGTTTACTGAGACGGTCCCAGTTTCAAGTCATGTGTCTCAAACTTTGAGATCAGATCCATCCCCCTGAATTTCATAAGACTCATATTAAAATAAAATCAGGAACCAGCCTTCGTTACAAAAAGAACGGACATCCTGAGACAGCCTAACCTCAAACCACCTTGCTAATGGACTTTACAGGAGTGCCCTGCTCAGTGATTTTACTCTTGTAAAATTATTCTCCATAGGAGGCAGGCAAAAAACAAACAAACAAACACCCACAACCCAGGCAAACTGAGCTCCTAAATTATTGCCATATTAAAATTTAAAACATGAATTAACAGAGGTTTTTATGTGAGAGAGTAAGGTTGCCATCAGTTCCCAACCTCACTGAATCTAGACTCCTATCCGACTTCTGTTCGACGGAGCGGGTCCAGGGCTTACTCCAGTGGCCTCGGGATTTGAAGATGGGTATTTCTAAACACGACAGAAAGCAAGGCTTGCCTCTGCCACACTTATGTGCTGGGCCACGTCATTCATTGACCTTTGCAGACAGGAATATATATGTTCTTGCATAGAGAGGATAAGCCCATCTCCACTCACTGCTCTCTGTTTTTCGTCCTCGATATTCACAGATAATAATCAGTAATATTCAGAATTACATCTGAATAGCATGTTTCGTGCTTACAAAGCTTTTCAAATATATGGTTCCATTGGCATTGCTCAGTAATTCCAGGAGTTGCAAATTACTATGCTCAGGTCAGAAGTCTGAGGTTAATCCTGCAGCTGAAATTCGGGTCACACCTGCAGAGCACCCTGGAGCCACGGCAGCCCACCCCCACCTGCCGGAGTGGGACTGCCAGGTTCTCCACAGGGTGATCTTCCCCTGTCTGCTCTGCCACACTCGGCTCCTCCCCACCGCCCCAGGCAAAACCCCTAGCCCAGCCCTCCATCTCCTGTGGTGGGCTCAATGGGGACCATTCATGAGTGCTTGGCTAGGTCAAGGTAGCTCTGCTCCAACACAACTCTAACTTAAGATTAGTAGTGTCAACCCCCATTCCTAATTTAACTCATATCTCCTAAGTCCCTGTCCAGTGTTTTCCTTTACATGGTAGCAGCTTCTGAGATCTAGAGGAACTAACGAAACTAATACTGGCTGAGTTGCTAACTCAGCTGTCAGCTACAAAGGGTAATTACAGAGTTAGAACGGGGACTGGTAAAGCAGCGTACATCGATGAGTCCATTTCTGTTATCATTTGCAAACCATCTCAACAGGTTCATCTGGACTTGATGAATATTATAGCTTAAAGCCACCTTAAATATCATCCAGTTCACCTCCTATATTTCATGTGTAAGTAAACATGGGAGAAATTTGCTCAAGGTAATGATTAATAATGATAAATAATAAGAAGGGTCCTCATCTCTTTAATACCATGTACCAGGCACTATTCTAGATGCTATAAATGCAGAAGGCAGATAGACTGGAACTCTGTTTTACAAAAAAAGCATTGCGACTGGGAGGGCAGAACTGACGTGCCTGGGCTCAGTGGTGAGGCCGGGGGGTGGGGCCAGGCTGTGCGGGCAGCACAGTTCTCAAAGCGAAGCCCCAGGTTGTGATGGGAATGGCGCTCTCCTACGGTGAGAAAGATACTTTGCCTCTGTGGTCCTCTGTTCCACACCCATAGAGGCTGTCCAATCATAAACAACAAATCAGACTAAGCCAAACCAAGAGATTCTGCAGAGTCCCTGACTGGCCCTGAGTGGGACCCAGGAACAGGCACGTTTAAAGCTCCAAGGTGGCTCAAAGGGGTAGCCAAGACGGAACCACCACAGGACAGGCGTTTTTTCCCAGAGAGAGAGAGAATTTCTGCATGCGCTAGGAGTGGAGGAGAGTAGGATTCAGGCCGGAGGAAGAGCTGGCTCTGGAAGAGGGTTCTCTCGGCCCTGCGGAGGCGGGTGCTGTTCCCGCCAGGAAGGAGCCAGGAAAGAGGCCACAGGGGCTGCTGTCGGGATGGGATGCCTGCAGGCTGTCGGCCCTGCCTTTCTCACCTTTCCTAATCGGAGGCTTTTTCAGAACAGCATCCAGGGATCACTTGGGCCTAATGGTCACCACATCCTTTGCTCAGCAGACCGCGGGCCGCCCCTGCCTTTTCTCCCTTGAATATTTCTGCAGATGCGGTTAGGGGCAGCCCCACACCTAAGTGGACACGTGTCAGTTATGCCCCCGAAAAGTGTGTAAACAACCAGCCTTGTCAGCTAAAAAGGAGGCTGACTTCTTGCATTTAAAATGAATATTGACTAGAAAAGAAGGGGGCGGTGGAAGAAAGAAAATCAAAAGTGAAAAATATGGCTGACTCAGGCCAACCTCAATGCATGTGGTATGAAATAACCTCATTAAGAGAGTTTGGCCAGGGGTTGAAATTATGCAAGAGCCACTTTCAGCAAAACCTAAGATGTTTATGGAAATTGCTCTGGGAACGTCTGTGTTAAAAGGCCAGGAAGAACTGGAAGGTCACCTGAGAAGGGGCACATAGTACTTGAGAACAGTTATAAGTGGAGACTTTCATTACTACCAAGAAATGAATGTTACTTTGTTTTTGAGACTTCAATGGACTAATAACCCCCAAACTTTAGAGCTTGACAGATCTGAATTCAAACCCCAGCTCTACCACTGTTACTTAATTTCTCTGGACCTCAGTTTACTGGATCTGCAGAATGGGATGCACCACACTTGCCCCATGGAGTGGTTAAGAGGATTACATGAAGTAATTTGGTGCGCGGAAATTAGTGACTGGGCCCAAAGTGATGTAAATTGGAAGTGGCAGGACAGGTTTCAACTCTGGCCCTTAGCTCACGCATTTCTATTTTACATCCATCCCCCTTCCTGGCGAAGATGCAGAAGCAATGGGTAATCTGTCACCGTAATATGTGCTACAGTCCTGACTCAGGAAACTGCATGGGCAAAAGATTTCAGCAAGGACACCGGAGAGCTCCCGCCTTTCCTGGTTCCCCAGGGAGAGCGTCTAAAGGGATCTTAATGCTCTCTGGTGAGAGAAATGGTTAGTGAACCCACGCTTAGATGCAACTTAAGAAGAGCATGAGTGAAAAGTCTTACTGACACTTACTAATTATCATTGTGCTTTTCCCACATTATGACCCGGTGAAAATCTGGGAATTGTTTTCAACTCCTGCCTCACCTTCATCTCTCTGTACCCAACCAGGCACCAAGTTTTGTTGGTTCAGCTTCAGTGAAGTCCCTTTCCGAATTAGTCCTCTTCAAGTACGTCTCTGACCGTGTGGCTCTGTCTGCTTACAGTGTCCCTACAAGCCACCCCTCTCTGAGCGGGACCTACCACTGCCCCCCACCCCACGCCACTCCCGCAGCCACACATAACTGCCCAGTGCTCCCCTAACACAGGAGCAGCCCCTTCTGTTGTGTGTGTGTGAATTCATCCTGCCGGCTGTGGACAACCCCTCTCAACCCCTGGAAGTGTAGCCGTAGCGGTTAGGAACACAGGCTCTAGACTCAAATCCCGACCCAGCCTTCCAGGATGTGTGCTTTCGGGAGCGTTATTTCACTTCCCTCAGCTTTGTGAGTACATGGGGGAGACAGCAATGCCCAATTCATGGGAATGATGGAGGGAGATAATGTAAGTCTACCACCCATCGTGGTACCTGCCACGCGGGAGGCACTCTGCAGGGTTAGCTGCTATCACTGTGCTGCTTTCTCCTTTCTGTTCTCACTGCTGCCTGTTTAAACAAACCCGTCACTAAATCTCACGTCCTCCAAGAAGGCCTCCTAAGAGCACCTGCGCCCCTGGAAAAGTAATCTCTCCTTGTTTTACGCGCCATGACACTTGGATCTCTCATGAGCTCAACATGCTTTTTGTGTCTTTGTCATACTCTTTCCTTTAGAACATAAACTAATCGATTGCGGGATGTTATCGCAATAGCCTTCATATTCACAAGAACTCTTATCATAGAGTCACGACTAAATACTTGTAGAATTTAAATAACTTGAATGCCTAATAGTAATAGATACCATTAAATGGGATCATCTAAAGAGCTCTTAGCACCGGGCTTGATTCATAGAAAATTCTCTGTAAATGTTAGCTGTTATTATCATTTATTAAGGTTTACTATCTTATTTCATGGATTATCTAATTTATTCCTCATAACAGCTCTATCGAGCATGTTTTATTAATGCCTAAAAAAGGTGAAACGATTTTCCCAAGGTTTCATAGCTATTGGGGGGCAGAGCCAGGATAAGGACCCCCTGGGTCCCACTATATTTGACGGCCTTGATCTTAAGCTATGAGTGGGAAGCATCTGACTTAATGGCCAAGTAGCAGATGAGAAAACTGGCAACATGAGAATGAGTCCTGGGTTGACTAGTTCCCACGGGTTATGCGTAGGAAGGAGAGGAGGCCCAGAGATGAAAGAAATGGTCAGCTTTAACTTGTGTCAAACTCAAGTAAAAATCAGTTAGATTGCATCAAACCATTGGTCAAAGTGCCAAAAATGCTTTAATTTTTTAAAAGCACCTGTAACTTCTTTTAATTCGCTTGACTAGTCAAGCCAGTAAAAACAGTCCAGGCAGTTTATACAGTGAAAAACACCCACACCCTCACTGTGGTTGTTAGGCCAAGTTAGCCAGCCAAGCAGACAGTTAAAATGGTCAACCAGGTGTGGGTGGAGTCTCAGATGGAAACACCAGGAGAAGCCACTGGCAAAATGCTCCCCTGTCTGTGGAGAACATTTAGAGTGCGAGCCGAGGCACCTGACTGAGGGGATGATGGCTCAGCAAGCGCAAAGGAAGAGGGAGGGCGCTGGCATAAGAGCCTGGGGACCGTCCGAGAGAGAGGCAGGGCCAAGCCCCTGCTCCTTCTTTTGTCTAAAATTCCACACTGTCTGAATATTTTGGAGTAGGCTGGGAGGCTTTGGCCACCTCGCTTGGTGAAGAGAGGCCTTGAGACTTCTGAAATACATAACTCAGAGGAATGAAAGGCATGGGTCCAGGATGTTCACCTCTTGTTACAATGGGAGAGGGGATGGCTCTTCTGGGCCCCAGAGGTAGAGGACCCTGGGACGGGACCCCGATTCAGATCTTCTGGGTGCAACATTGAGCCTCAGGAAGCAGCTTTTTAGACAAACTATAAGTCAGGAGCCCAGGACGGTTTGCATTGGAACAAACAAAATGCAGCATTGAAGACCTGTTGGATCTTCAGTAGGAATTTGCATTGGCAATTGTGGAGCAACTGCAGCCCTGCAGGGGGCAGTGCATTCTGGAACAACCAGAGCTTTGCAGCAGTAGGGGAGTTTTCTGGGTTCAGGAAGGTACATTAGAGTACTGGCTCTAGTGGGCAAGAAAGACCAAGCATGGCTTCATCTTAGAAAGGTCAGGAAATGGAGGGGCTGGGTTCCTGCCCACCCAGGCAAGTCATTCGATGCGTATTGTGCTTGGGGAGGGAGAGATGCTATGGTGGGGGGGCGGGGAGCATTGTTCACACTCAAGGTTTTAAAGCTAGAGAGCTGGCTACTGGTGAGTTTTCCAAATCGATTGGACCTAGATGGATAGATAGATACTGAGGGAGAATCCAGGTCTACTTAGGAATGAAAGTGGGTCTGGAGGAAGAAGACCATTAAAAAAGCTACACAACTGGAGTTACTTCTAACCTGTCTTTAATGAGAAGGACGAAGAAAATAAATTAGGGCAATTAGAAAGTAATGGAGACCTTGCAAAAAAAATAACTGTTGACGAAAGGCCGGCGAGGTATGTCTTGAGTAACCTGAGCCTAACACACACTGTATGAACCAGCAGGTCAGGAGGGGCTGCCTCCTGGGAGAGTCTGAGGTTGGGATCGTGCCTACGTGATTTTTGGCAGTTATTTCTCCATTTAGCAGCAGAATTGTGATTTGAAGCGAACCCAGACAGATGGGGGTCCAAACACCCGTAATCAGGGGGAGGTCACAGGGTGGTGACTGTTCAGTTCAGCTGGAGCTGGTGCACATCCAAGGCCACTGGGCCTGAGGGAGGGGTGTCCTACAATAAAACCACAAAAAG
>PVKM010030485.1:0-17253 GCA_004027735.1 Carollia perspicillata
ATAAAATATTAGTATTAAACTCTTGTATTACTATAACATATCTAGTCACCTTCTTTCTTTTCTCTCATAAGCTTTGAATTCCTATTAATATGCAAGTAATCCAAATGATTTGTTTTTAATTCTGTGATTATTAAAACCACTGTGTGGAAACCAATTTGATTTTGCAAGTACAATAAACTGTGGATGTCTGTCAGTAGATACAACTAACATAAATTTTTATACAATTACTGTTTTTACTGTATAATGTCTCAAAGAAAACATTGTGTATATGCATGGTTAATATTGGCAAGGTTTTCTGATATGCCTTACCTGGATGAGCATCCTGAAACCAAGTAACTACTCAGAAAAGAAATTCATCTAGGAACATCTGGATGCTTAAACTTTTAAACTGAAATCTGAATATTTGAGTGGTATAACCTGTCAAACTCAACTGCACTATATAGCTCAGGGAAATATTCAGCTATTGCAAGGAAATGTGTGTCAATAAAAACCATGTTCTGAGTTCCTAAGAAATCAATGAATAGATTGCAACCAGTTTTAAAAAACAAACTCTGTTCGTCAAAGAATTTTTATGGCTTATTTAGAACACCCCAAACATTTTAATCAACACTGCTAAGACCAAGAAATAAGAAAATGTGATATATGTGTCTTCCCATATGGGGGCTCCGCCCACAGATGAAAATAATGCTACCAAGACATGATCTGCTTGGGGAAGAAAGTTGACTGATTTCTCAAAAGAAAAGGGCCCAGAGTCCTTACTTCAAATGGTATTTATTAGGTTCATAACACACAGGGATACAGGTAAAGCTCAACAATCAATGTCAGGCGAGAAGGCTCAAATAATAGATAACATTTCAAAGAAATCTGAGGGCTTAATCTGTGTCAGTGTCTGTCAGGTAAGAGGGCTGCAAAAACTTTAGGAGACATATTCATTTCCTGCTCAGACCCTTATCATGTGGATGAAAGCATTCTTAGCAAAGCAGGCTTCACAGGATTTTACATATTCTTTCTTATGCCCAATCACCCTGGAACCTGCTCTAGACTGCAGAGGGCTGTACCCCCTCCCCATCATAGATTCAGGCTTAAGTGGATTAGAGCCAAGGAAGCGCTTCTCCCAGACGAAAAGGGGACTTAGGCTATATCAAAATAGCTGGGGGGTGGGGGGGGAAGAGGGTCTTTTGCCCTCACTTTGCTGCAGCCCCCGAGTCCTACCTTGATGGCCTCCCACATGATCGTGTCTACTTGGGTTGCCTCTCCTCTGAGGGGTCTTACCCATAGACTCCGACTAACTGACCAAGCATTGGGGGCTAGAGATGGCAGAAGCAGCGCTCTTGCCTTGCCAGGGAGATAAGCTTTGTTTCCTCAGTGGCTCACAGTCCAGAGCGGGGCAGTTACAACTCCTGAAACCAGGCAGAGTGGTTCCCAACATTCCCACATATTTTTATTGCTTCATCTCTTCGTTAAACATATAGAACAACTGCCACAAAGACTTTAAAGGCTTACTCTTGTGGATAAATCTTTTAAATGTGTGTGGACAAAATATTAAACCACATCTCTGCTATCTTCCTTGAAATTTCTCTCAAGAAGAGTTAATGAATGTGTTTGATATTTGAATATTTACTAATCATTGACAGCTAAAAGGAAGCTGCTCTGAAGAATTTTACATGCAATTAATAATATTTAAAATCCACATTATGTTGTAAATTATGGTATTAGTGAAACTTTCATTGTTGTGATTGCTTGGCACTTTCTTCCATTAAAAATGTATTCAACTAATTTTTGCATATCATAGTGGCTTACTTTAATTGAATATGATCCAGAGGTGTTGATACTGAGGGCAGAGACGTTAGGCATTAATCTCACAATAAAAAGACCGTGGAAATTGAATATAAATACGGGCAATAATATGCACTTAATGCATACTAAATTTGCTTATATTACCTCTTCCCTAGAAACTTGTTTAAATTTGGATATAATTGAAAAAGTTTTTCAGTCTACAATGGCTAAGATAACTGGCTTATGCATCTAATCTTTCATTTTAAATTGCCCTGAGAAGACTCAGGAGGTTAGACAGTCAACTCTCAAGTCCACCCCACAAGTCCATTGTCAACCACCCACTCTCTGCCGTGCCTGGTGCCAAGTGTCTCGAAGGATACAAAGTGAATAGGACACTGTCCACCTTCAAGAACTCTATCATCTACTAAGGGGAGATGACTATGGTACAAGTTCCAAAACAAATTTAATTAAATGTGCTATTTAAAAAATAGACTGTAGCAATTTTTTATCTTCTTAAGAAGACTGTCATCATTCACATGAAAAGAATTTGCTATGGGCTTACTTTCACTCTTTCACTGATAGAAACTATGGTGAAGTGGGACAAAAAACGAAAGGAAGGAAGGAAGGAAGGAAGGAAGGAAGGAAGGAAGGAAGGAAGAAAAGTTTAAAAGAGGCAAAATTAAAAGCTTCTTCTAGGTTTTCCAAGATGCTCAGGGATCAGTGAAGCAGGTGTTTTTCAGCAGAGCACATTGATGAGACTGGAGTTTGGACTAGAAAGCTAAACTGGTCTGCACGATAAAGGCAGGAACTGGAGGTTCTGGAGCCTGAGAAACAGAACCTTGGAGAACAGACTTCTGTGAGGACAGTGCTCCGCAGCAGGTGGGAGGCTGGAGCTGGTGGGAGAGGGGCCCGTGAGCAGTTCCAGAGGCAGTGCAGTGAAAGATCTTTACACAGGGTATCGCATGTGCCATTACCAACTGCTTGCTTTGCTTTAACCTAACCAGTCTTCATCCTATATGCCAAGTGGAGAAGGAGTTGCGGGGAGGGGGGTTGGTGAATTAAAGAAGTGGAGCTCTTCATGTCTATTCCGGGTGGAGATGGTTGACCATCTGTACAAGGTGATACGTAATTGGGATTAGACAGCTCAGAACATACATCTGGAGAATTTGCAAAAATGTAATGAAGAGCATTAGACTTCTTACAGGATGAACTTGAATTGAGTTTAGTAAATTTCAAAGATGATAGCGATATTTGCATTTCATAAGGCAGCATGAGACAGCTATCCTCAAAGATGTCCAAAGTGCTGCACGGCTCCCAGGAGGGGGTGAGGGCACACTGGGGACAGACAGGGATGGAGTGAAGGAAGAGAAGCAGAGTTGGGCATGTTTCCTCTATTGTTCATTTCCCTTAACATCCTTTTGCAGTGAGGAAGTCTGCTTTAAAAAGAGACACCATTTTATTCAGTCATTACAACCTTGAAAGCAGGTTTTAGTATCACTGCTTTTTACATTAGAAAACTGAGTCTGATCAAAGATAGATACAGCCAGGACTGGAGCCAGCCAGGGTGCCTGGGTCATCTCTGCCTTAACCGTACATAACACATGGAACTGGTGCACGAGCCAGTATTCGAGTTTGACCTTGGATTTCAGGAGGCAAAGATATGGTGGGAGGGGAGGATTCATCACACAGAGGGATCAGAGCAAAGGCAAGGAATTGGGGATTTGGTGGTTCCAGGCCTGGGTGAGAAGAATGAACAGGTCACGTGCTAGGTACACAGAAAGTGCTAACTAAACGTTTATAGAACAAAACTAATTTCCACCTCATCCCCATTCCACACCGTGGACCAGATGCAGAAACAGGTTATGGTTCAGTCAGACTGACTCATGGCTTTCACAAATGGTTGTGGGAGGTCAGAAATCTGGAAGGAAGTAGGGGCCAAGTGGTAGAAGGTTTTTAAAGGGCTGGTGAAACATGTATAGCACCTGATTTAATAGTCCATGAGGGGACACTAAAAGTTTTGAACAGGGGTGTCACAGGATTGCCACTGTACTTTCAGAAAATTACCCTGGCAGTGGGTGAAGGATGGCCTAGAGCAGGGTATTTTAGGCTTGAATGTAATGCTAACTCTGTTTCCCTATGTCTGCGATTCTGCATTTCTAACAAGCTTTATGCCCTAGAGACTGACCCAGGGGGACTGGGTGGGCTTGGGACTCTGATAACCTGATAGCAGGAGAGGAACACTGGAGGGGCGGGCCAGAGGGAAAGTGAGAAGTCATGCACTTGGAGGGCTTCCTTTTTTCAGAGCCTCAGGGCAGGAAGAAGAGTTAGAGAGGGAAGCAATGGCAATAGGAGGAGTCTTCAGGGAGCTCTTGGTCCACCCCTGATACAGGAAAGGATCTGAGCTCACGCATTGCTCTGTCCCTTCCCAGCCTCTCTGTGTATACATGAGAGTGTTTCCGGTTGTCACTCCTCCCACAGCTGACTACAGGAAATCGATGTTGTCTGGCTCCAGTTTCTTCTGGAGTCCCTTCCAAAGGGGAGGCTGCTTACCATTGTGGCAGTGTTCGCCAACCTCCTACTGAGAGCTTTAGGGTATGCGGGTTGGGGATCTGACCCAGGATTTTCTCCGCCTGGGCCCTGGCTTCTGGGCTCCATTTCTCCCCTTCATCCCCAGCCTGGACCCAGTGGCAAGATCTCTGCTTTGCTCCTGCATCTGGTCCAGGGTATAGTGAGAAGGTGTGTGGAGATAGTTCTGTTCTGTCGATGTTGATTTAGTGCTGTCTGTGCGATAGGCATCCAACCCTGAACCTTTATTTTCCTCCCAAGCCGGAAACCTCCAGAGCAGAACCCCAACTTTGAACTGCTTCAGCTGTGCTTTTGAACTCAGCCTTAGACTCTCACTTCCTTGCAAGAGACTGTGCTCGCCCCTGTCTCCTGCACCCCCCTGCTCCCTCATTCTTCTCTGATCTCCAGCAGCCTAGAGCCACTTACTCTCTGTAACTGGGTAACCGTTAGCCAGGGGATTGGTGACAGTTCCAAGTGCTACAGAGAGCTGCAGGACAATCCGAACCAGGAAGAGGCCATTGTGTTTGCCGATTGGGAGTCATTAGTAACTGTAGACTAGAGAGAGATTAGCTTTAGTAAAAAGGTGAAGGCAGAAACCAGATCACAAGTCATGCAATAAATGGTGGATAGTGAGGGTTAGAAGCAACTAATGTAAAGTGTTTGAAGAAATTTGTTGAGAAAAAGAGAAAACAGAAGCTCAAACCAGCAGCGGGATTGAGGGAACGAATTGTGATTAAACTGGAGGATTTACCAAAATTGTAGAAAGAGAAAAATGCTCCAACAGAGACAAGAGAGAAGGAAAACCCTCTGTTGCTACTCCTAGGGACATTTGCATTTTGAGAAGGGACTTTTCCAGCCTACAGACAAGTTTCATTTTGCCTGGATGGCCTTTTAAAAGCATTTGATGAATTGCCTCATTTTTTTAAAAATTGGGAGCTTAATATTTTTTAAAATCTGGATTTCTATTTTTTTTTTCTTGAAAAGGATAAGAGCTAGCATCTTTGGGAGCATGTTCCCACAGCTGTCATTTATATTATTTGCTGGTCTCTAAAGGCATTGGAATTTGTACCAACTGTTTTAAAGCAATCTCTCCTGGTTGAAATTCCAGGCATAAATTATGGTGGTAGAGAAGATATCTTGGGGAAATGAGACCTTCCTGATCACTCCTCAATTTTTATGAATGAGTCCCTACCTTGCCTAGGTATCAGAGTGTCCTCTGCCATCCTGGAAAGTGCCCTGCCCCAAGATACCACAAGTGAGGGCAGAGACCAGAACAGAGACCAGAACAGACCCTTAACATCCTGTGAAATGAACTAAAAAGATATCACCTAACTATTATAGCTGAAAAGCAGCAGAAGTCCCTCCGATTTCCTTGGAGCAACTACTGCCTGAGGTTTCCCTGGCTGCTGACTTCACAGGCTTATCTAGATCAGTGGTCCTCAACCTCAGCCAAAAATTAGAATTACTTTGGGACCTTAAAACACAGATGTCCCAGAGATTATGTATGATTTGATTAATTTCGGTGGGTTCCGGGCACTGTTTCTTAAAAGTTGGCAGGTGTTTCTAAGGTGTAGCCAAATTAACTACCATTGTCATGCTTTGTGGCATTAACCCCTTCCACTGCAGGCCTTCTGTAACCCCCAGACAACACCCTGGGCATCTGCACTAGACATTGTATTTCTCAACCCACCTTTTCACCTGACTCCACTGTCATAACACAGCTACCTGTCTGGCTGCTTTTTGCACGGAGCATTTCACCTCTCATGATTGAGTTCAGTGATCTAGAAATGTTAACCCCCAGCTGGCAACACTGACCATTTGGCCCGGGCTCAGTAAAGGATAATGTGGCCTCTCTCTTCCTGGAGCCAGAACAAAGACTCAGAAAAAAGAAAGTGGAAGACTCGAGAGCCAAAGAAACAAATCTACAAAAGGGAAGGGTGAAATATGGGTCAGGTAACCAGTTGTCCTAAATTGACTGAGACCATCCCAGATTTTATCTTTTTGAGTAATCATTTTGGGGTAAGAATTCAGATTTCTTGTCAGAGAAGTAGAAAGCCTAGACCTTAGGTGCTTTATAAATTTTTTGGTTGGTGGGTTGGGAGTGGGAGAAGAATTGCAAAAACTAAATAGTGTTTATAAAATTACTAAGGCTTTTAGCAACTTTCTAAATTTCATTGATCTTTTTAAAATAGCTATAACAGCTTTATCCTATAGAACTTTCTGGGAAAAGAGAAATTTTCCGTGCTATCAACAACAGTAGCAGTTGAGTACCTGAAATGAGGCTACTATGACTGAGGATCTGCATTTTTAATGTTATTTCATTTCAATTAAGTTAAAAGTAAATGAAAACTCCCATGTGTGTCTAGTAGCTACTTAGTATACACAGCAGACCTCTAGAGCTGCTGTGGTCTGTGATAGACACATTTGGGTGTGACTCTTCACGCCTACCTTCTTCGTAGAGAAACTATCTCATTTACAGTTTTGGGAAAGAGCAGCCCTATGTATTGAACATAGTAGAAGATATAACTGGGACAATCTGAATTGCATCAATCCAAACTGAATCCATTAATGTGTCTCTTCCAAGACCCTGGAACTGAGATACTGAAAGACTGCGTCCCTTTGTTAATGGTGAGCTGAACAAGTAGGGTCGGCACTGGAGACCGTACTATGGAAAGGCAAAGCCCTAAGCAACCTGAAGTTATGTTGGGCTAGAGACTGGAAACTATGTAGTGAAACCAGGGGGAGGGGGTTGGGGAGAGAGGAGGAGGGAAAGAGAGGGAAGAAATCGTGTTGTTTTGTAAGTAATGGACATAATACCTGAGCTTTGTTGAAGACACTGTTTCTAATTGGGGGGTTAGAAAAGAGAAAAAATATGTTTAAAGATATAGAAGAAAGAAAAAAAGGAAGATAAGAAAATGTCTTAAAGTAAATTCTAGAAATAATGCTGATATCTATTACCTAATAAGCCAGCTTAGAAGAGCCCTATTCTTCAGTTGACAAAGAATGATTCTCTTTAATGTGGGAAGGTGGTTCTTTTTGACCACTTGATAACAGACATACGAGGCTGGGCACATAATGATTTTCAATAAGTATTTGTTGAGTGAATGAATGAACGGTTAAGTGAATGAATGAATAAATGAATGAAGCTGCAATGGGGACACGCGGCACCTTCCTTAAATAGTCAGATAACCCTTTGGTTCAACAGTTTTATTTTCAGCCAAATAAATTTTATTGTTCTCTGGGTTGGTTTTTAACTCTTAATTGTCAATTAGTCTTATCTTTTCAAACACATGTAAATTGATATGTAATTCCCATACCATAAAACTCATTTTAATTGTACAATTCTATGTTTTTAAGTGTATTGCATGATTGTACACACTTCACCACTATCTAATTCCAGCATATTTTCCATCACCAAAAAAGAAACCTCATGCCCATTAGCTCTGTTCCCTCCTCCCCTTAGCCTCTAGCCACCATGAATCTGTTTGCTGTGGATTTGTCTTCTCTGAACATATAATGTCTGGGCATACAACTAGGAGTGAAATTGCTGGGTCAAAAATGTAAAATATATGTTTAACTTTTTAAGGAACTGCCAATGACTTTCTCCAAATTCTCACCAACACTTATTTTCCATTTTTAAAAAAACGATTTTATTTATTTATTTTTAGAAAGAAGGGAAGAGAGGGAGAAATGTGAGAGAGAAACCATGATTGGTGTGCCCTGACTGGGAATTGAACCAGTGATCTTTGGTTTGCGGGATGACACTCAACCCACTGAGCCACACCAGCCAGGGAGCCATTTACATCCCAGTGGGTGCAAAATGATATCTTGCTATATTTTATATTTGTATTTCCCTGGTGCCAAATGAGCATCTTTTCGGGTGCTTATTAGCCATTTTTACAGTGTACCTCCTTTAGAGAAATGTCTACTCAAACTTTTTGCTCACTTGTAAATTTTGTTGTCTTTTTATTGTTGAGTCATAAGAGTTTTCTACATATTCCAGCTATTAGATCTTTACAGATATATGATTTGAAAAATTATTTTCTCCATTTGTTACTGAACAAAAAAAAATGGAGGTTCGGCTGCCTGCCGCCACAAAATCCAAACTCCTGAGTCAAGTGCTATTACAAAAGGAAAGCGGTGTATTCAGGTGCCACACAGCCTGGGGGAATGGAGGACTCCTGTCCTGCTCAAACCCACTCGGTTCTCATAGGGGTAGGGAAGGGAGGGCTTTTTCCCCCTAAGCCAATGATCTTTCTAGCTTTTGGCCTGCTAAGGGACCTATCCATTCATTTTTCTAGCTTTCAGCTTGTTCTGGGCTCCATCCATTCCTCTTTCTAGCTTTTGGTGCTCTTGGTGTAAGAACCAACCCCTGAGCCATATTGGCCAATGGGCAGAGACTCCCCTAGTACCCCCACTGCCTGTTTTACCTAACACATTCTGTGGGCTGTCAAAAAAATAAATAAAACGGTGCCCTTTGAAGCACATTTTTAATTTGATGAAGTCCATACTTCTATTTTTTCTTTGGTTGTGTGTGCTTTTGGAGTCATATCTAAGAAAATGTTGCCTAATCCAAGGTCATGAATATTTACATGTATGTCTTCTAAGTATTTTATAAGTTTCTGCTCTTAAATTTGTGTCTTTGATCTATTTTAAGTTTTTGTGTATGGTGTGAGATACAGGTCCAAATACTTCTCCTCCCTGTGGATATCCAGTGTTCCAGCACTGTTCATTGAAAATACTGTTCTTTCTCTATTGAATGGTCTTGGCACCCATATCAAAAACCAATTCATCATAGATAAATGGGTTTATTACTGGACTGTCTATTTTATTCCATTTTCTATATGTCTATCCCACAGTGCCACTTATTGTAGCTTCATAGTAAACTTTGAAATCAAGGAATGTGAGCTCTCCAGCTTTGTAGTTCTTTTACAAGATTGTTTTAGTTATTCTGGATCCCTTTCATTTTATGTGCCTTTTAGAATCAGCTTGTCAAAAGAAAGTCAAAATTTTGAGAGGAATTGCATTAAATCTGTAGGTCATTTGGGGTTTATTACCATCTTCACAATATTTAGTATATCAGTCTATAAACATGGGATGTTATTTAATTAGGTTTTTTAAAAAAATTCTTTCAACAATATTCCATACAAATGTTTAAGTCTTACACTTCTTTAGTTAAATGTATTCCTAGGTATTTTATTCTTTGGATGTTATTTTAAACAGACTTGATTTATTAATTTTCGTATTGTTCACGGCTAGTATATAGAAATACAACTGCTCTTTATATGAGGTCTGTCTGGAAAAAGCTCAGCCATTGTTAATATAAAGAGCACAATTTGCACAACACGGATGTGACCTGGCAGTCAAGGAGAGTGGCCTGGAATGCTCATGCATGAACAATGACGACTTCACGTCCTAGTCAGTGGGGGCAGTAGATGCCGTTGAGTGAGCACGTGTACTGGGTGGCTGTCACATTCAAAATGACTGAGGGAGTAGAACAACGAATCTGCCTCAAATTTCACGTTAAGCTTGAACATTCCTCCACAGAAACTATCTGGATAATTCAGAAGGCTTTCAGGAAGGGTGTGGAGTGCAGCACAAATAAAAGGGTGGCATAAGCGCTTCAGCGATGGTCGAGAATCTGTTGAAAGTGGTCCACGTTCTGGAAGGCCTGCAACAAGTGTAACACCTGAGAATGCTGAACATGTATGGGCTGCAATCAACAAAGATCGGCGACTGACAGTGTGAGAACTAGAAGCTGATCTGGGGATTCCAAAAACTACTGTGTCCGCTATTTTGACATAAGGTCTTGGCGTGAAACGTGTTGTGGCAAAACTTGTTTTGTGGTTTCTGCTACTAGAGCAGAAGGAACATCATGCTGCAGTTGCTAATGACTTGATTCAAACCTCTACCAGTGAACCAGATATCCTCAAGAAGGTCATAGCTTTGAAGGAGAATGAGGCGTCATTGCCCCATGTACAATGTTTCTTGCATCTTGTATCTTCTTCAATAAATGTCTCTATTTCTGGATACTTTACAGCAGGCCTCGTTATTGATGTTATGTCCTGCCACCCTGCTGAACTTGCTCATTGGCTCAAATGGCTTTAGTGTGTGTGTGTGTATGTGTGTGTGTGTGACTTTTTAGCATTTTTATTTTGTTCTTGATCTTAGGGGAAATGCTTTCAGTTTTTTGCCATTAAGTATGACATTAGCTATGGTTTTTTAATACTTGCTTTTTGTTATGCTGAGTAATTTCCTTTTATCCTTAGCTTATTGAGTATTGAGTATGTTTTATCCTGGAAGGGTATTACATTTTGTCAGATGCTTTTTCTGCATCTACTGAGATGATCATATGGATTTCTTTATTCTACTACTATACTGCATTACATTGGTTAATTTCCGTTTGTTGAACCAACTTTGCATTCCTGGAATTAATCCCACTTGCTCATGGCTATCATCTTTTCACCATTATTTCTTGAGAGCACAAGTTTTACTTTCACTTCCTGTGTCACCCAAAGCAATCAGACAATACTACAGTTAGATCAAGAATTAGTGACCAAGGCATCATTGTGCAGTCATCATTATTATTATTACCATCATCATCAACATTACTATCAGCACAAGTTGATGACTATCTGAACTAGAATGATAGGCCCAAATGAGAAATAATATTTTAAGGAATTAGATAAAACTTAGAGAGTATTGGCCACGAGCATTATTAAATTTCATAATGTTCTTGAATAATTTTTCCATTCCCGGGGATAAGCCTTGCTTGGTCAAGATCCTCTATTCCTTATTTAAAAAGTTTTAATAGAATAAAACATAGCCATGGGAAAAGCAATATTTAAGTGTCCTGCTTAGACATCAAATGAACGAACGAAACGAACTCAGAGACACAGACAACAGAAGGGTGGTTACAGTGGGTCAAAGGTATGGTGACAGAGGGTGGTGAGCACCCGGTGCAGTACACAGGTGATGTATTAAAGAATCGTACTCTTAAAACAGAAATGTTATTAACCAATGTCACCCTAATAAACTTAATTTTTAAAAACTCCAGCTCAAGGAATTCTCAAGGCAAAACACCTGTTTAACTAGTACACAGATCGAGAAGCAGGAGTTCTTCTGTTTCTTGATCTGTGTACTAGTTTTACAGGTGTTTAAAGAGGGGGCACTGTCAGCACCCCCCAATGCTCCCTCATGCCCCATCTCAGTTGCAACCTCCCACCACCCGATAAGGATAACTGCCGATCCTTTACAAAGATTTGCTTTCTATGAAATGCAATTACATATTTTGAAGTGAGAACTTCAAATTTCCATGAAGCTTTAAATATGTTGTAATTTATCTCATTCTAGGAACATGTAACTTCTTAAGTGAATTATAACATACACATAATACTTTATTTTGGAATTGTCTACAGTTATACTGACCAGTACAATAGCCACAAGTCTTATAAAGATGCACCTGAAATGTGCTGCCTACACAACAGACTTCGATGACTCAGTACAAAACTAAGATTTTTATAATGTCTCAGTAATAATTTTTAAATAGCCATTACAGGTTGTAATAATGGTATTTTGGATATATTGGGTTAAATCAAACATATTATTAACAATTTCACATGTTTCTTTTTAATGTGGCTGCTAGAAAATTTTAAGTTACAGATTAGGACTATAATTATATTTCTCCTGGACAATGATTGGCACTATGCAATGAAATAATGGGACAGATTGTTTTAATATTTTATATGTACATTACTGAAAGTTTTTTTTTTTTTTTGATGAAAATCATGCTGGAAGCTACTTTGTAACCTCTAGGACTGGCACATCTTGATAATTAATGAATACTTCCTGTTTGTTAAACTTTATTTTTTGCTTTTTAAGTTAAGATTCCACATTGTTTAGCTACATGATGATGATATTCCTAAAAGATCAAGAAAAGATATGACAAAAGTCTGTATGGAAACTGAAAGAAGAGGAATTGGGTATAAAAATATTAGTTGGAAAATGTATATTTCTTTCATCAAAAAACAATTTCTTAAATAGTAATTCCTTGTAGAGTAACATGAAGTGTTTAGTGCAGCATATGTATAAAGGAAGTACTTTTAAGGATTGAATTCATTTTTATATTAACAGGGACTGTTATGTTTAGGTAATCAGTTTCTTTCTTTTTTTTTTTTTTTGCTTGCTCACAAAATAGTGTGAAACACTAATTAGTCATAACAGAAGTGGCACACTACAGATTAACTATTCATTTTATTGGATGAATGAAGAATTGTGATGTGGGATGCTGGCCAAAATAGCCAGGTCCTGATTGGAGAATTGCTAAATATATTTTTCATTGTTTTAAAAGATTTTATTTATTTTTAGAGAAAAGGAAATGGAGAAGAGAAAAAAACCCATGTGTGAAAGATACGTGAACTGGCTTGCCTCTCGCATACCCCCAATTGGGGACCTGGCCGGAAACCCAGGCATGTGCCCTGACTGGGAACTGAACCAGTGACCTTCTAGTTTGCAGGCTGGTGCTCAATCCCTTGAACCACGCCAGCCAGGCCACGATATTTTTTTAAAATAAATTTTATATTATATATATTGAAAGGCATAAAGTATAACTTCTCAGATTTCTTTTAGTCAGGAAAAATAGGCTGCAAAGGATCCTGGAGTCACCTTAAACTTCATGTGACTGAGAAACCTAGACCGGTCTGATCTTTGTTGAAGAGTTAGTTATCTTTTTTGGTCCTGGGGTACAGAGACTCAGTCAGGCCCGCCCAGAGGGATAGGCGTTCACCGTGAAAGCGTAAGTGGAACACAGTTGGGGAAGCGGATGGATCCTGTGCCGGCTCCGGCTGGATATTCATTTCCCCCTGGGGAGCAGGTCTTTGTTGCTCTTATTCCCTCGCTGGGTCTCAGCTTTTGTCAGAGCCCGCTCCTATCACTTCTGCCCCGCCCACCTCTGCTCCATCCTCGAATTTCTGCTCACTCAAACGTTTTGCTTTCTGCAGGCCTATTTTCACTACTCCGGCCCGAAGCCCTCTGTCGGCTTCAGCCTTTGTATCAGATGAATCATTCTCCCCTTTCAATCAAGGGAGACTGACTGGTTTACCGGATTACCTGTTACTGTTCAGTGAGAACTGTT
This sequence comes from Carollia perspicillata, assembly GCA_004027735.1. NCBI lineage: Eukaryota > Metazoa > Chordata > Mammalia > Chiroptera > Phyllostomidae > Carollia > Carollia perspicillata. The sequence continues at coordinate 13,475 of PVKM010030485.1, forward strand.
TGTTCCAGGTCACCACCGAGGATGACGGTCAGTTTATGGACTGTGTGCTCTAGGGTCACATGATCATTCTTACTCCAATCAGTTATTGGAAGGGGTTGTTTTCTGGATCGTTGTTTGTACAACCTCTGCCCTGGGACGGTTTGGGTCAGTTCTCTCAACAGAGCCTCGGGTTCCTTTACAAAGGAGCTCCAGGTACAACACGAGCACGTAACACACACACTGATGAAAACAACCGCGGTTGAAATGTATGAGTAAGTTGACTGCATTATGCAATTAACTATAGGAAGTAATAAATGAAGGGAAGAAACCTCTATGGACCCCGAATCAAGAACTGGCTTTGTCCAAGTAATTTCTTTGCAGTAGAACAAACAGGTTTTCAAGATGAGTCCTGTTTTGCAAATCAGACCATTCTGCTGTCCTGTAGTTTTCCGGAGACTCCTGCTTCTGGTGTACAGAACCAAAGCCGCATTCCTCCTAGGAGACCTCAGCGTTCAGCACGTTGGGGGCACGTTGTTTCTTCTGTTAGGAGAGAGATCTTGGCAGGAAACCACGCCAGGGACCGGATGCCTGGGGCTGGGGACCACTGGCTCTGAGTACCCCGGAGGAAAGGCGGCGGTGATCCAAGATCGGCGAAAGGGTCCCACCTGTCTGGGATCTGTCCCCTTATCGGGAGTCTCCTTCTCCCGAGTTTCTTCCTCCTTGGCCCGTCCCTGGGAATGTGGGCGGCCCGTTCGGAGCGAGCGCAGGAACTCTTACTACCCCCTCCCCCCTCCTCCTCCTGCACACCACCAGCCTTTTCTCTTTGCTTCAGTCACTTCCTTCCTCAGCCTCTTCCTCCCCTGGGTGGTGAATAAGATAACGCTTATTAGCCCAGAGCTAACGCGGCAGCACTTTTTCAACAGAAAAGAAAAGGAGGCGGAGAGGTGAGTGAGTCCCCTGGGACGATGTGGCCAGGTGTAAGGGATGGACCCGGTATCCGGTGGAGGCCAGGCCACGCCAAGCAGCAGGAGAACCGTGGGCAGCGGGTGGAGAGCCGGCGTCTGGGAGGGGCGCGCGGATGTTTCTGCTGGAATCGGGCTGAGGCGGTGCAGGGGGCTGGTGGGCGCGCCCACCGCCCCACCTCTCCCGCAGACTTCCGCACTCGGCTCACGTGATGCTTTGCCGGCTGGGGGCGGACGGAGAAGCCCGCGGCGATGTGCCAATTTCTACCTTGGTGCAAAGTGTCGCCTTTGCACTCGGTGGGGTCGGGAGGCAGTTCTGCAGAGCTGGGAGAGGAAGGGTTGGGGTTGCGGGAAGAGCCATCCGCCACGGCCTCAGGACAGTGGGTTCTGCGGCGTGGGCGGTGGGTGCGGCTCTGTGCTCTTCCCATTGTAGGAAGGGTGGTGGGGGGTAGTGAGGAGACACTAGGGGTTTTGGGAACTCGGCGTGGGTCCGTTTAACTTGTCCAATGTGGGCGCCCGGTCTCGCGGCGCACTGGGGCGCAGGGAGCCTGGGGAGCGCGGGCCGGTGGCGCTGGAGTTGCGGAGACAAAGGCTTCCGGGACGTGGCCCTTCCCGGGGAGGCCGCCCCAGAGCCCACGGGCCTGTCCCGGAGCAGTGGGTCCAGCCCCGCATTCCCCAGCTCTGCAGTGCGGGTGGTGATCATGCAGGGGACTGGGTCTTGGGACCCCTTCTGGGCCAGCTCCCAAACCTGGAGCAGGGATGACCAAATATGGAGTGTGTGCGCGCAGGCAAGCGGGCAGGAAGGAACCCAGTCATCCTTTGACCAGCCTCTTTTGCTGGTCCCAAATGGCTTAGGAGGGCGGGAAAAAGTGGCCGGCTCCTGATTCCCAGACACCCCCTTCTAAGGGTCTAGGCTTTAGACCTTGAACATTAGAAAATCTCCATGTACTGCCTCCAAACTTGTAAAAAAATTATGAGGGTCCATAAGTAAATGTATATTAATGGTGGAGCTTTTCATCATATGCCCAGTCCTCTGACATTCTGCTTTCTTTGTAAGTCCCGGGCACAGTGCCTAATTACAATCTGTCACAATTAGGACTGCCTAGCATCTGCCTCCGCCTTCCCAATTCCCCCTCCCTTGCCCATTGTCAGGCTCTATCTTCCCCTTGACTTGCCCTCTTATGGCCTCTCTTGTTTTTTTGTTTTTTGTTGTTGTTGTTGCTTACTCCAGGCCCAGGCCTGTGTCCTGGTAAAATGCTATGGGTCTTCCAAGGGTCGTGTAACACTATTTCTCCCCCTTTATCTCCGCTAAATAAATAAAAAAACCATGCCAAATTATGTATGGTAGCATGTTCTGACCTAGGAAGTACTCTGTAATATTTCATACAAAGACAACTCTATTATATTTACTGCACCTTGAATAATAACTAGCAAAGAAAAAGAACAAAAAGGAAGGGGGGTGGAGGAGGAAGATGTGGTAGAAACACCATTTAATTGTGGGGAGCCCCTCTGAGTCAGTTTCATGATTTATAAAATGGGGATAAATAATAAATACTTTGCAAGGCTCTTAGGATTATGAATTAACATAGATAAGGAGCCTCATGTGTAATTAATTACAAAGAAATGCTGGTTGCCTTCCCTGCCCTTCTCAAAATTGGATAAGCAAACATCTGTTTAATATGATACTGGTATTCACATATACATAATAGTAGGATTTCCATTTTGAGTCTCATTATTAAAGGAGAACCATGTCTGAAATGTGTGGCTGGTGGTGGGTGGTAGGCACGGAGAATGGTGTTAGAGAAATTTTCAGAGTGGGAGGAAATCATAGAATCTGAGAACTAGGACCGTAATCTCACATTGGTCACACTTGTGATCATTGTGGGCTGATTTCCTCATCTCCACTCCCAGATCCATACATACCGCTTGTGCATTAATGCTTCCAGGAACAGGGTGCCAACTTCGTACATTGGTAGTCACTTTTGCCTGTTAGAGGAATGTTTTCTTATATGGCTACCAAAATCTGCCTTTTTATTACATCTCTCCATGCTGTCTAAGAGAAACACAAAACAAGACTATTCACGTAAGTACATAAAGGAGCTTTAATTTAAAAAAAAATAGTGGCATGTCTTTTCTAGGCTAATTTTTGGGGTCAAGAGTCCTTAGTAAAGTGCACGTGACGGAAACTCATTCAAACAACACAAGCTAAACCCTGAAAGTTGATTGGTTCGTGTAATGGGAAAGTCCAGGGCTCAGTCATTGTTATGTGGTTGGACTTCTCCTTGTGCCAGCTTTGTTCCTGGCAGATTTCCCCCACGTAGTAGCTGTTTACATCAGGGGCTCTAAACTTACACCATAGAACCCAGTGGGACAGTGTAATTTTACTAATAGTTGTGGCAAAGTCCATGGGCTGAGTCTCTATGTTCATGATGAGATCACCTACCAGTGCCCCAAATCAGTTATTCTGGCTCTGAACCACTCCTGGAGTTTAGGGTGAGGCTCTATCCAAGATACATGGATTTAGAGGTAGGAAAGAATTGATCCAAACAAAAATTAGACTAATGGTGCCAGAATGCGGAATGGGTGCCGGGTAGGTACAAGTGACAGCTGTCCATCACACTGACATTTACAGGTGTTTTTTCTACTATAATTCTTTTATATATATATATATTTATTTATTGATTATGCCATTACAGTTGTCCCATTTCCCCCTTCATTCCCCTCCACCCTGCACATCCCCTCCCACCCACATTCCCCCTCTTTAGTTCATGTCCATGTATCATAAGTTCTTTAGCTTCTACAATTCCCACACTACTCTTGCCCTCTCCCTGTCTATTT
>PVKM010030486.1:0-17246 GCA_004027735.1 Carollia perspicillata
GAACTGGGAGGACCAGCGAAACGTTGCTGAAAGCTCTTCAGCCCTATATTCCCTCCCCTCCTTACTCTTATCTCCCCCAAAGCAAACCTCTCTCTGATACATTGAGCTGTTTTAGCAGAGACACTGTCTCATGTAGAGTGCTACATAAATCAGGCATACAATCTCCTTGCAGGTCCTTGGCCAGCTTGTCCTGTGATCTGTTCCCTGAACTTCCACTGGATGGCCCCAGGGCTGAGTTGCCCGGCTGTCTTGTCAGTTGGCCATGGGCTTGGTCCATGCATGAGGACACAGAAGCAGTTCATTGGAAGGTGGGTGGTGAAAGGGAGAAGCCATCGAATTTCTCTGCCTCTCTCTGTGCTTAAGGCCGAATCATTCCATCCTTTCGTGTATGTTAGTCCTACCAGGATTCCAGCCCCTCCCACAAGGCCCTGGGCCCTGGCCTCCAGGATGACATCTGTCTCTCCATCTTTCAACTACCAGATTCTTGCTACTGCTAATCTCTGGCTGCCTCACCATCCTTCATGTGGCTGCAAAGCTCTTCCATCGCCCATGCAGTAAATCATCTGCGCTGAAGTCATTCTTCACGAATTAGCTGGCATGGTTCCTGTTTTCTGGATGCCCCAACAGAAATAACAGAAATAATTTTTTTCCAGTTTTTATACATTTGTATATTGGGTTGGATATAAAGGGAATGAGCAAGAAAGAATCAAATTTTACTGATGGCTTAACATGTACTTCCTGGGTCTTGGCACATTAGTGTGGCTTGTATAGTTTGGTCCTCAAAATAGAACTGTGGGAAACGTATTGTCATTATTTTCCTTTTACAAGAAAAATCTGGATATCAAAAATATATGGTGGGCTGTCCAAGGATATAAAACCAGGAATAGCTAAAATTCTAACGTAGGCCATTTCTTTCTCTTCATCAGTCATGGAATAAAGACCAGCCTGGGTCTCCATCTTGAAAAAATACTGGAGTGGGTGTCCCTGTAAATATCAAAGTTTGTAGCACAAATGACTTAGGTTTTTTGTTTTGTTTTTTTACAAGCATTGAGTTAAACAGTGAGACAGCAGGAGAATACAGCATATAATTAGTACAAGCTTTAATATCTGACACCACCTTTGAAAAACTGAGGCGGTAGAGAAAGGCTAGGTCCTGCTTGAGGCAGCTTCATGCCTTCTAATTAGTATTTTTTTCTGATTATTAACTTTTTGATGTAAAAAGACAAGGCAAAAAGAATGTGCAGAATGAATAAGAGTATGAATTACGTTCAGACCTCTGATCGATGAGAACTCCACAGTCAAACACAAACATAACTTAGTTCCTAATCGTTTGTATTCATTTCTTTACCTATTAGCTGGAATATTTTTCTAGCATTATTATTGCAGATCACTGTCCTTTTCTCGACTATCCCCCTGTGCTCCGCTGTAAAGAGTCAAGAGCACTGAAGTGGGCCTCGGAGGTAAGGAATTAGCGTCCTGGCCTTAACATGCACTAGCTGTGTGACCTTGAGAAAGTTGTTTCAGTCACCGGAGGCTCAGACTCCTCATCTAAAAATAGGAATAATCGTATTTTGTCTACCACCTGCAATGGGTCATTTTGAGAAGGAAAAAAGCAGAATGTCGAAGCATTCTGAAAAAACACAAATCGCTGTGAAAGTATAGGGGATCGTGTTTATTCACGTGCGTTTACATTCATTATTGCATCTTTATCCTCAGAGCAATCTGCCACAAGTACTTTCCCTCATCAGCCAGAAGCATGAATATGAAAAAGGTTAAGTGTGAAGAACAATTTTACAAAAGCATTGCAAACAGTGTCAAAATTATCTCTAGGTTTTTTTTTTTTCCAGCCTTAACAAATGGCAGTCTTTGACATAGGTGGCCTTCCTGGGCATTTTCAGGTATTTATACACAAGTGGTTTTCCTGCCTGTCCCAGCCTCCTGGCAATGCCAACATCTGGGGTAATTTCACTGAAAGCACATGACGCTGAAAACTGAAGTTGTGATCAGGTGAATTGATATAAGGTATGATTCTACCATTTTATAGGATGATTTTAGGTATTCTTCCGACATTTATGTACATTGGTCTTAATATTCTAATAGATGTGTCCCTGTGAGGAGTCCTGTGAAGAAAAAAGTAAATGGAAACAGACAACTATGGTGAAATTACTTACATTTATTGTAAGATCTAATTTCTAAGCACTAGTCTTTACTTTTACAGATTAAAAAAGCACAGCTAGTTTCAGGAGCAGGAGGAGTGTTTCTCTTATCAGCACACAAAAACCAGCTTTCATGGGGAACATCGGCCTTAAAGGATGTGCTGAGGAAGTGGAATGCCCTGCTCACTGACCTCCAAAACCCTTCTATCTTACACATTCAGCGCGTATTTCCAAGTGTCTGTGTGCCAGGCGCTGAGCTAAGCAGGTAGGTGGCTGAGGACACAAACTAAGCACATCATGCATTAAAGATCTGGGCGGACCAACCGCATCCCACCCACAGCCCCCATATCCCACCAAGTACCGTGGTGTTTGGGGGCAGACAGCCTGTCCTGAGCACCAGTCATGACCCTGAGGCTGACCTCCCTCCTGACCTTGGCCAGGTTACTTTTCTCTTTCCTCCCTACTTACAGAAACATGATATTGCAAGTGGGCAAAAAAAAAAAAAAAAGAGAAAACTAAAAGGTTGATAAGGAGAAGAGGTTCGGTGAATTCCGCCCAGTGCCCCAGTGGAGGCTCATATGCATTTCAGGCTTTGGAATAGAGAGAGAGTTTCATGGTAATACCTGCGATTTTAAAGGCAGCGCAGACCTGGAGTTCACATTCAATGAAGGCCGACTTCCAGCTGCTTCATAACGATTTTAACGCTGCGACAGAGCAGAGCGTCTTCCTATTTTCAACCCTAGCAATTTGGTTCGAGCATGATCTCAACCACTTTAAGCTTTGATATTTCTAGCCACTTCTTATGCTGTATTTCCTCTTAATGCCACCAATCATGTGTGAAATTCTGTTGCAAAACTAATCTTTGTGGGAAATGATATGTAATGGCTTCTTGAAAGAAAGAGAGAGAGGGCAGTGACTATGACCTTTGTTGTTTTTTGACATGTTTTTCATAGTGTAAAACAAATGGAAACATCTTTTTCTTAAGGTCAAAATAGAAATAGGCTTCCGCTCATACAAGCATCACCCTTTCTTAAGCAGGTAAAGCCTTGAAAATTATTCTTATGATGTGATTTTAAAAACCTCGAATGTATGTAATGGTTGTTAAACTTAAAAGCCAGCTGTGCTCAAAAAATAGGTTAATTTCCCTCTTATTAACTCAATACTTAATGTTTTACCTTTTGAATGATGTGAAAAGATTTAGGAATATACAAAAGAAGTGAATGAGGAATAATAGTTGAAGATTTATACAGCAAGGTTCCATTCAACAACCCAGTGTTAAACACACACACAAGCCAACATGCCTTATCAAGGGAGGTTCAGTCAAAAGCAGCTGTGACCACATCTTCTGGAACGGAAATCAGAAACCACTAATTTGAATTTTTCATTTGTTTTTTGGAACAATTACACCACCCACAAAAGGGTAAGTTTGCAAGTTGTCATTATCTCATGAATTTTGGAACTTATTCCTTAAATAAACCTATCTCATTTCCATATAATTAAAGCAACTAAGAAGGTTCTTAAAAAAAAACAGGAAAAGTTTAGCTCAAAATTTAAGGATGTGAACTAATAAGGAATCCATATTACTGGCTTAGTGATGAAACTTGGAATTTGGTTCCCTACAATAAGAACTTCATATAATAGAGAATGGTCTTAAGGGAGAAATCTTTATGGTTTTTGAAATACTTTTTGATTTCAGGTTCCTGCATATTTTCCTTTCTGACAGTATTCACCTGTCACATTCTCCACACCTGTTATATAGTAATTATTGTATGTTGTTTAGATTCATTTGTAATAAAATATCATGGCAATAACTTCAAACTTTAAAACAGGGGAATCTGGACTAAAAAATTTCGTCCTGAATTATTCTGTCCCCAGGTCAGCCTCAGGAAGATAGAAACACCTCCAGAGTGTTTAGAAGACTCAAGTGGACCTAATTTCCCATAACAGATCACTCAGTACGTACTAATTAGGATGAGTTAAATGTTTCCACTGAAAACACCAAAAACCAGGAATGTTCTCCTCTGCCGCCCGCTGATTTCTACTCGTTTCCTTCCTCATAGCCTTGCCACTTACCTGTTTTGCTAACATACTGCTTTAGAGGTGAAACTTGATGGTCCAGCCAAGACCAAATGTGTAAATCCTGACTTAAGACTGTTCTAAACATCCCAAGGGAAAAACAAAAGTCTTTCTTATAACAACATATAGGCATGTTTATTATAGGCAGAGAAATAGGTTTCTGGTCCAGAACTGTCCTACTAAATTTGTCCTATATATTGTATTAAAGGCTTCCTCAATTAAGTATTTCTTGTTATTGATAGACACACTACTAAGTATTCTTCCTATTTTTTTAGGCATTTTAAGGAAGACAGAGGATCCACAATTAACACCAAGCTGAACTTGACTGGCTCACTCACACCTAAATTTTGCCCACCCTTTTCTCCAGGTTTAATCAATATGCCATTAATAGGAGCGTTTAGCATGAACTCTGATATTTGTCTCTCAGTTCTTCTCATTTGTTTAAGACATATCATTTCTTCTACCATTTCTTTCTTCATGTGGTTGACTCAGGGCCTGATAATGTCCTGAATTTTGGCCACCAAGAACCTCCTCAGAGCAATCAGCCTCCCATGTTCTCTCCCGATGGCAGAGGGCTGGGACATGGCAGCTCTCTGGCCAACCACACACAATTTCTGAGGTTGACATGACCAGTGGCCAAGACTCATGGCTCCAGCAGTGGAGAAAAGTGTTGGGTCAGATGGAAAAGGGGAGATGATTCAGACAGAAGGTGCTCAGAGCTGGAGACAGTACCTGGGCACAACCTTCTGCCAAGCTCTGAGAAATACCCAGGATGCACTCAAGCAAAGCACCCGCCCTTCATACCAGCACGCTCCTCTTAACCAAACTGTAACCCGGCAGCTCCCGTCTGCTGTACTGACAACCACCCACGGCCACTCTTCCTTCATCTGGGGAGAACTCTCCCAACTGCTTTGCTTTTATTCCTGGATAAATCTTTAATGGCTAGTCATCCTTGGCACATGTAATTTTTAACTATGTAAAATATTTATGGGGGTGGAGAGGATAACTTCATGAGCATATATTACTCTCCCTTGCATTTATAGTAAATCCCAATCAGGTTGCTGCTGACTGGGATTTTCCTTGCTTCTTTCTCTCACATGAACCTTATTTTCAACTCTAAGTAATGAATGCAAGATCAATAGAAGAAGTAACAAAAGTATCCAGGGTGACTGAACAGCAAACTCCTAAATCACTGCGCAGTAAGTACGAATGAACAATTATCGAAAACACTGCACTGAAATCTCAATAGGAGATAAGAGTGAGGCTTACGCCATTCAAAGAGTCCATTAGTCATGTGAGTCTGAGACAGCACACTCAAAACACGAGCTATTCTTGAGAACTGGACATATTACCTAACTCCACCAACTTGCCTGCAAACAGCTGACTCCCACTGAGCAAGGACAGGGCCCAACTGCCCAGTCCCTAGGCACACGGAGAGGCAGAGAGGCTGAACCAGCCTGTTCAGGCAATGACTCCTCCGTTACATTTGGGGTGTGGGAGTGGGGTGGTGCAACACGGACAAACTGGATTGTTTATAAGCAAAGTAAATATCCTCCCTGCATATCTATTCATCACATATTATAGTATCATCATGCTCTTCATCACTCTCTGCTCAGGACACAAATAAAATAATTCTGACTCTTCTACCCCATTCTCACAAAGCACCAGAAAAGCCCAAAAATGCAGCCCGGCTTTCCCTTTGTCCCTGTTCTCCCTGACTTGATAAATCACTTGCAGTTCAAAACCGAAGGGAAAGTAATAGGCAAAGTAAAAGTACGTTTCTGAAAAATTACCTGAAATAGTGACAATTCTAGACACACACATAAATAAACACATAAATACACACACATATATATACAGATTGGCATCGTTTTAGGGATGTGCAAACACAAGAAGGCTGTTAAATCTTCACGTGCCTGGGTTGCATTGCTCCATGCTTCTTGCCCTCGCTTTCGTACCATACATTTTATTAGAGACAGGTGGGCTGTCCGAGTTCTGGATGCCTAACAGCCTGAGCAAGGGGCTGCAGAGCATAACCTGAAAGAAACGGCATTCCTGAGCCCACACGATTTCCTCCGGGAATAGAAAAACATCTCTCATGCTGGAATGATGGCAAGACTGAACCATGCTCATGACACAGAGGGCAACTTTAGTCTTGCCTTTAAAAGAATATCATCTCATTTGAAGTAGGACATCACATTTCAATGTGTACTATTAAAAACTGGCACTGCACCGTGAAACTAACTGCCTCATGAATCACCCTGCTTTACAAGACGGCTGGACTACCATACAGTTGATAACATGAGCTAGCCCAGTGCACATCCCTCCCATACACACAGGATAATTCAGTACAGCAGGGATGGGCTTTGACCGGCGCTGTTAGACTATCCCAGTACTCCAGTGAACGCTACCTCCTCACCGCAACCACGTATGAAATTGTGGCGAGAGGCTGCAAACTTTAAGTAAAATTACAATCTACTTTCCACTTCTCAAATGTCTCTACGGATTCCAAAATGTTCTTTTGTCCAAAAGACGTATTATCTTCACAAGCTTTCCCATTCTTCGAAAATAGATTTGTGATAAACAATAATCACTTGCTACTTTATTAATTGCCAATAAACAAGCTAACTACCCCCATCGTTAACCCCTGGAAAAGGGTGTTAACTCTGGATTTTGCTTAAATTGGGCTATGCAATGAAGATTGTCTTTTCCGAGTCAATTTTAGTTATTTTAAGACCTCTTTTCTAGTAAGATACAAATTATAGGGAGATCACACTGCTGTCAAGACAACTAAAGGCATTCAGCTTTTTTAACTTGTGCTTCTTCCATACTTTCACAAATGTTTCAAAGGCTCAAGAAAACAAAGCAAAGCAAACAGTACACACAGAAATAAATACCCAAGAAACTAACACTGACCCAAATGCATCTATCTAAATATTTCTTCAATCTGAAAAATGACTCTAGACTTCACATTTAAAGCTAACCAAGAAATCACCTAGACCATTTGCCTCTTGGAGTCCTTCCCTAGTCCCTCTCCAGTTGCTGTCACAAACCTTTTAATATCAGATAGATGCTCTTAGATGATGACACCGGATGGAACTCACAGAAGGAAAGCATAACTTCAGGGAGGAGAGGATGTTCGGCCCCAATCCGCGGCTTCTTGTGTAGTGAAGGGGTTTTGCCTTTTTCTCCTAGCAGTAAGTTGCAGCGTTACAGTGGAAACGTACAGCTCCCCGCCTGCTTACAGTGCTCCGCTAAGAGCCCAGATACAAGCTTCAACATGCATTCTGGCAATGCAGGCAGCTCAGCTGAAAACCTAAGGGACGCTTCCGCCGTGGCACCCAAGTACTCAGCACAAAGATTTAACAGCTCCGAGACGTCTGAAGGTTTAAAATAATGTGCATCTCGTGCTAGGCTGCTCCAGCTAGACAGCAAACTGGGGATGGTATGGAGGAGCGTTCTCAGCTGTGGAACCACTGCACGCCAAAGGATGTTTTCCCTTTCTGCCTCGGACTTCGGGAAAAACCGAAATGCTTAATGAAACACTGACACCGACTGAGCTTTCACAGCATCAGTAGTACAGGAACTTTGTTTTACATTCCATTAAGTTAGCCCATGACTTCCCACGCCGCACCATTTCTCCTTCACTTAGCTAAAAAAGCCAACTTCATGCAGACAAATCAAGGCAAAGTTTATCCACCCCGACCCCTGCCTCTCTTCTTTTCCAACTCAAAGTCACCCACGACTAATAAACAGCCACAACGGTGGCACAAAGGAAGCTCTGAAGGCTGCACCAGCCTGGTCCTCCAGCAGCCAACTGGAGGTAGGTTTAATGTAAATAGAATCTCGTGGTTTAAAGGTTTTTTTTAAAGGGCTTGTCTGTACCGACGAAGCGCTGGGCACCCCCAGCATTACACCATCAGAGTTAACACTCACCAAAATACATTATGTTTCTCATTAATCGGACAGCTGGAACCCCACCGCAGCGTCTTCAGCATCAGCTCGCACCCAAGGCTGACACGCAGAGCAGAGCCGTTTCATGCTCCAGTCGCGGCGGAAACGTCCCCGGCGCGGAGAGCAGCGAGCGCGGAGCGTGCGTCCTTGGAGGGCTGAGCGCCTCGCAGGCTGCCGTTCCCGGGCTACGATCGCGGGCGGCGGGAGCGTGCGCTCCGGCTGCCTGCAGCACTGCCCATCCTTACTGTAATCCGACTCCTCCTTGCGATGTCCTTGCCGCGCCTGTGACATCAGGACGGCGAGTACTACAAACAGACGCCCCCACCCCGCCACACCCCACCCGCGGTGAGCAGCGGCTCCATGAGGTGCTCCGAGGGCCGGCCTGGACCAACCATGGCTCTCGGGGAGCTTTGACAAGCCCAGAGACCCGGAGGGGGCGGAGTGAGGGGAGCGGGAGGCTCTTAAAGAGAGAAGGGTCTTCGGATGCGCACGGGGGATATTCACCGGGGTGAGGGAAGGGACGTGGCTAAGGGGAGGTCTGCCATTAACCTGTAATTAGACGCACCTTTATCCTGCCCCTCCCGTGAATGTCATCATCATCCTCGCCAAAATTTAGCCTCCCCTACCACGTTAAAAAGGCAGTGGGGTAGAGGAATGCTGTCTCGTGCGCCTGCATTCTCTTTTGCCATGGGCTTGAGGGTTTCTCCTTTGTGATGTTTGCACCCAAGAGGAATAAAAGACTCACGGGATCATTGCTAGGGAAATAGGGTTTTTCACTTAGGAGTGCTCAGATCCTAGAGAGTCGAAGTTGGTGAAGAGTTATTTTTATTTCTTGAACTAGGTGGATGAGACAAATGTAAAGAGAAATAGCTGGTAGCAAAAGTCTCCTTCCAGTTTCACAGGATCCTATTTGCTGCCTCCCTTAGAAGGCAGTAGAAAGGACACTGAAGCTGAAATAATCTTTGGCCCCTAAATGGGAGAGGCATTTAACCTGAAAGGCAACAAAGACTGTGTCAAAATTGCAGTCTGATCACCAGTATAATATAGAAAAATGCACGCACGCACACTCCCATTAAATTTGCCATGAACAGGCAAGAACGGCAACGCTTAGCAAAGCCTCTGGCTCCTCCAATGGTCTAATGAATTGCAGTTTTTCTCTTACATAGAAAAGGATGTTAGAAAGAAATCCCTGAAAGCTTGCTGATTAATACTTAAATGCTCAGCATGGAAAATAAGCCCATAGAGCAAGTTCAGTTTCCTAAGGACTCCTCACTTTTTCAACCCAACTTACCTACAGAACCATTTAAACTTGAAAATTTCTACAAAAATTTATGAAAGGAAGAAATGAAGATAAAGAACCGTGGCCTATAAAAGGAAGCAATTGATGTATTTTTTTCCTTTTTATGAATGTATTGAGGTGATACTGGTTAATAAAATCATACAGATTTCAGATGTACCATTCCACAACACATTATCTGTACACTGTATTGTGTGTTCACCACCCCAGTCAAGCCTCCGTCCATCACCCTTTATCCCCCTATACCTTCTTTCACCCATATATTTTTAATATGAGTGTTTATAAGCCCTGTTAGCAAATATTTCTACATTTTATTATTAAAATATCCAAGGGTCTTTCCTTCAACGACTCTGTATCTGTTGGTGGATTTAAAGCATATTATTGGAACTAGGGGGCTGAAGTTCCTACCAATAACAGCTTGCTATATAGTCTTACAAATAAGCTTACCCCTCAATTCCCTCTTCCTGAAAGGAACACTATAACCAGTGGCCTCTCCTGCAATCAGTTACAGAGTTTGGTGAATGTGACTAGGTAATCGTGTATAAAACTGAAACATTACAGTGAGTCTTGGGGATGTTCTTTTAGAAATGAGACTCTTCATGTAAAGCCATTTGGAGGAAGAAAATTTAAATAGTAAAGAATATTTACTTTTTTCCTCCTTCTAGAAAGTTAAAAATAAAAATAATGTTACAGGAAAATAGCGAAGAAACACGTAAGTGTTTTTCCTTTTGGACAGATGGAAACCATCCAAAAGCCCAATTAATGGCCCTTCCCTCAGGCAGAAGAACCATCTGTGGTGGTGCTTATTCTTGAAACTCATCAGCTGCCTTGACCTCCTACTTGGGCTAGGGGGCACTGCAGTTTAATGTTAGAATTTTTGGTCCTTTTGAGTTCCTGTAGGTAGAAGATGCAGGCATTTAGAGTGGAGTTTAAAACAGGAGATGTGAGACACTAAGGATTGGCCGAATAATTAATAACACCCTTGCATTTGCATGGCATTTGCAGTTACAAGGTACATTCACTATGTCATCTCTCTTCCTCACAAACTGAGGTATAGAAATGTGGATATTATCAATGCCACAGATGAACTTGAGGCTCCGAGACTTCAGCAACTTTTTCAATAATGTGGCCGGTAAAGAACAGTTGTTTTACTATTTGTCTGTTGAATTAATGTTGCAGTCCCAAGCAGGTTTCTTTACTCAAAGAAATACATTATAAGTTCCCCATTTATAATAGCTAGGGTAAATTTCTTCCCCAATTAAACTATGTCAATGCATGCTTCAGAAAAAAAATATCTGTATGGTCACAAGTATGCAGTCTGAGAGTGTCTGGTGATTGACAATTCCAACCCCTGCCTGGTGTATAGGGGAGCATGCCTGAAAGAGCAGTATGTAGCCTCTGAACGAATAGGGCATCCAAGAGGCAACTAGTGTTACCTCTGAACAATGGAATTCTGTTCAACCCAAAACAGGAACGTATCCTCTCTATTTAAAGATAGGTGCCCCCCCTCCAAGTAAGGATTATCTGGAATGCCAAGGCCTCAGGTACAAACCTTGCTTATCTCTGAATGGAAAACAAATGATTTTAATTTTAATTTCACAGTCTGTATTATTTCACTAAAATTATTTGTACGTCTTATATTTTAAAAAATTTTAAATGCAACTATTTTTTATTTTGAAACAGAACAGCATCCAAACGATGGCCGAGCTAGACACGTGGTTGTAGGTGTGGCATCTGCACCTGAGAGATGCTCCCGTGCGTCCACTGAAGGACAGGCCCCAGTGGCTTCCAGGGAAGGACCTTTAACTGCAACACTCCTGGCCTTTATCCGTCTCTAAGAAGGTTTTAGAAGGGGGGAGATTCCTCGGAGGAGGAATCAGGTCATTCTGTCCAGACAAAACAATATTTTTCACTATTAAAACAAAGAATGCCCTAAAACCTGTTATAAATTTGGGGTTAAAACTTCAATAAATATAAAATAAAAAGTCTAAGTGGTAAGAAAAGAATTGTGGTAACGCAAGAATTTCCCCTCTACTCAAATATCCAGATAGCCACCCTTCTGGGTCCCTGGTCACCTTCAAGTGTTGCTCAAAGGTTTGAGCTCTCTCTTTCCACAGTTTCAGACTGCCTTGGTCCCCCCACCCCACCCCCCAGCAACATTTCCTAACCTCCTCTCTTCCCTTAGGATGCTCCATCGCAGTTACCACCATCTGACACGCTACTACAGACTTCTATTTATTTTGGTCACTCTTCCCTGTAAAATATTCTCCACGACGGCAGAGATTTTTGTTTGTTGTTCACTGTTGTAGCCACAGTTCTTAGAAAAGTATCTGGCATTTGTTGCTACTCAATAAATATTTGTGCAAGAATGAATGAACATACTGAGTACAACCGGATTGTGGGTAAAACATCACACTTTTCTGTGTGCCTGCCTTCAATTTTTTGAGGTTGGTGGTGTCTTATGCAAAGTGTGTACAAGAATTGAGTTTGCCCATGCTTAGCAGCAGCTGTTCCTAAATTCCATGCCATACAGAGAGAGGCCAGGTGAGACAGCAGGCCACAGTCGGTGAGCCTACTGCCCTTTCAAGTTCTCATAGCTCTATGCAGCAGTAACTGAGCTTGAGTTAGCACGGCCCAGTTGTCTCGCATTGCCTTCTCCATGCCTCAGATTCGTCTCTTACCTGTATCACGGAAATAAAATGTTATCCAATGTTCCTGACTCCAGGCTTGCTCAAGGCCAATCTATTCTCCATGTCAGATCCATTATTATCTCTTTAAAACAGAGAGGATCAAGTCATTCCCTTAGTAATCACCAGTGTCGCTCTATTTCACTTACCAGGGTAGAGATGACCTTTCACAACTAGGTCCCTGATTACTCCTCCAGATGTGAATTCTTCATCCTTCACACTCTTCACTACAATCCTATTGCATGACTATAGTTCTCCTAAAGATTGTACTTCCTCTTACCTGCTCTCATTACCTGGACAGCTCCTGTTCAACCTTGGTTCCCTGTTCGAGTGTTACTTCTCTGAAGCACTTCCTAACCTTGAGGCTGAATGAGGTGCTGCTTCTACTTTTTAATATAGCAAACAATTTTTTTTAGTAACCTACACTAATTCCTACTCTAGCACTTAGATGTAGTGTGGGAATTTTTTGGTACTGGATTGTCTCCTAAATAAAAGACAATGCTCTTTTATCTCCATGACCTAATAGAAATTGGTATTTAAGGAATGAATCCATTGTTAACCTGTTCATTCAATATTTACTGAATAAGTTCGATATCTTTTGGATGCCTATTTTGCGTCTTCCATTGTTCTAGGTGCTGGATACAGAGCACTACGCAAAGGGCAATGAGAGACATGCCTGGGGGATACCAGGATGAGCTGCAAGGCCAGTGCACTAGGGCAGAGTCGGTACTGAAGAATATACAAGAGTTGAAGTCAAATGGGTCACACGGAGCCTAACTGAGTGGGATTACTGTGGCCTGAGTAGGCCATAGTGTAAGGACTTTGACTTTTATTCTGACTTATACAGGATGGCTTTGAAGTAGCATGATTTTGCATATTTAATAGCTTCACTATGACTAATGTATGAAGAATGGACTAAAGGGAACAAGGACAGAGACAAGGTGACCGTTTAGGTAGCCTTTGTAATCATCTAGAAAAGATTTGGTGGCTTGGACAAGGTACGTACAGTAAAGGTGGTAAAGAGCAGTTGGGGTCTATACACAGGTCAAAACAGGTCAATAAGAGTTTTGATGAGTTGGATAGGCGAGGGAAGAATAAAAAAGGGCAAAGGAAGAGATTTCCTCTAAGTGATATGGAGAAGACAGTGGAAGAACATGCCTGGCTGGGGGTTAAGAAGTAGTCGGTGTGCCCTGGCTGGTGTGGCTTAGTGGATTGAATGTCGGCCTGTGAACCAAAGGGTTGCCAAAGAGTTGCCGGTTCAACTCAGTCTAGGACTTTTGCCTGGGTCGCAGGCCAGGTCCCCAGTAGGAGGCACTCGAGAGGCAATCACATATTGATGTTTCCCTCTCTTTCTCCTTCCTTTTCCCCTACCTAAAAATAAATAAATAAATAAATAAAATCTTTTTAAAAAAGTAGTCAATGTGGGTTATATTTAATTTGAGATACCTATTACATATTCAAATGAACATGTTCCATAGCAGATCGACTACATGGGTCTAAAGTTCAGGGGAGAATTTTGGATTTTATATTTAAATTTTGAGGCCATCAATTTTAGGTGGTAATTAAATTCATGAGGTCAGGTGATCTCTTTCAGGAAGTATAGATGGAAATGGAGAAGCAAGAGGGTTAACACTGAGACTGGAACATTATAAGCAAGAGGCCAAGTATATGGGTATTTGGTGATTGAATATTTGTTGAAAGTATAATAATTTGTTGAAAAAATATTTGTTGACATATGAATGGCATTTTATGAAACACTATTTATTTTAGGTCTGAGTTTGCCTCTGTCTGATATACCACGATCCACTATAAAAACAGTTTGAAAAGTGGAGATACAAGTAATTTGTTTTATATGAGAACAAATGCCCAATTCAATTGATCTGTGTAGTGTTTTGATCAGAATTGTTTTTAGATTGTGTAGACACTGCTATAAACTCATAAATCTTTCATTTCCACATTCTCACTTGAACTTCCATTGAAATTAATGCCTAGGGACTTTAGTCTAAAAAAATTAATTGCCCCCCCCAAAATATGCTAATATCTTGATAAAAAGAAAACACTAGAAATTCTAAAATATTCCAAAATTCTATCTAAATTTCCATGACTTTAAAGACATCTAATAATTCCCTTCACTATGGGGTTCTATCTGTTATGATAGTTAATTGGGGCTCTTTAAAAATATTTAATAACTAGCACTGAGAGCCTGCTTAGAATTTCTTACCTGGGGGCTGGCAATGACCTAAGCCTAGGCATGTTTCTTCACTGAAAAAACAGTTATTAGATACTCAATAGTATTATGAAGTACTAATCTAGGTGCTGAAGGTACATCAATAATATTGTAGAAATCTCTGTCTACAAGGAGCTTCATTCTAGGGGTTAACATATTCCTATTTGTCCAGTAGGATTTGGAACCTTTTTCACCTTTCTTTAATGCAGAGGAAATGACCTAAAACATCCTTTATCTCATTTATTCATGAGTTACAGTTTAATACTTCTTTTCCCCCAAAAGAATTAATGTGAGATATTCCTCTTTATTAGCCTAAATAGTTACATATATATCACCTTAAGCTACTCAGTTATTTTGTTTTCTAATAAGTCTTCCCTGGGCTTACATATGGCTCATGTGTTCCTTTAATAACCTGCCAAACATTCTTTGTATAACTCTATCACAATATTTGTCAGGTTGCATTTCAATGACCAGTTCAAATTTTCAATATCCTTCAAGTAGAATAAAGGTCCTTCAGAGTCATGGTACAAGTTACATAAATGTTAATCTCTTGAATGTTTTAATATATCCCAGAACACTGCAGAAATGCATGCCAAGAACCAGGAACATGGCACATTGGGTTAGTGTCCAGAATATGCCATTAACATCAGATATTGTCCATGATTTAGGAAGCAGCAACATTTGCTATGGTTGGAGACAAGAATCAGAATTACACGGACAAGGAAGAGATGTCAAGAGTAATCTTAGGATAGAGAAAGAAATCCCAAAGCTCTGAGGAAAGACCAGCCAGGAGCCAGAGGGCTCATTAGCCATTAGGCAAGAGACAGCTCAGAAATTTTGCAGGTGGAACAGGTCAGGAGGCCAATATGGAAGCCAAGCACCAGAGTCAAGAACAGAAAGTTTAGGTGGAGAGTGATTCAGGGGAAGCTAATGAAACCCCTAGCTTCTCTTACAGGTGGCATAGTGCATTTGCCCTGGTTGATAGTACTGACTACCTTATAACCAGAAGCACCAGAAGCTTCCTTTCTGAAGTCTTTCAGGTTATCTTCCTGCTTTGCCTCCCTTTCTTTTCTTTTTTCCCCAAAGCCTTGCAGGAAGTCGTTTATATTTAATCTAGTGTTTTATAAAGTCAACTCTGGCCTGTTGTTAGTAGTTCTAGACCACCTAGTTTGCTGCCTCACTCATAGGAAGTTAAATTATTATAACTATTATCATTACTGGCAGAAATAAAAAGGAGGAAGAGCTGGAGGAAGAGGGAGGGAGGGAGGAGGGTGAGAAGAGAAGGCGAAGGTACCTAAAAAGGCATTGAACCCTTTCTGAGCCCTCACTCTGCTCCTCAAAGCATCTGTACTACATTTAAGGAGATGAAGCACATACCCAAAAATGAAAGGAAAAAACAAAGGCAATATAAAGTAGATGACAAGTGAATAATCGTGGAAATGTAGCTAAAAGTTTGGTAAAAAATGAAAAGTATGATGGCTTTCAGGCAAACTCAGAAAACAGCAGCAAGGAACTGGAACTCAAGCTTGGTCTTTTAACACTCGCCCAGATTGATAAAATGCAGAAAAAGTTGCCAAACAACATAAAACAAAGGTGGGATTGTGAATGACATCTCTGGGAGGCCAAGAACAAATTAGAATATTTAAGAATAATTTTCATAAAAGATTTTCATACCAAGTGACGTTAGAACCGAAAACACAGAAGCCATGTTGGATATGATCTCACCTTCCAGCTTAAAGGACTTCGGTTCCATTTAACAGATAATTTAGGAAGTGTTTGCTAAATGAATCCCTAAATGAGCATCCAAGTGCTTCCCAAGACAGAAGTGTAATAATACAGCTCCACAGATATTTGGTGACAGAATAACATGAGTTAATACATCTTGTATAGCAGGTTGAAAGACCTTACACACTCCAGAGATTTCCAATTTTTCTTAAAATAAAATTCATTTATGGTTTCTGGGCAGCAATTTGAAAAGCAGCCCTTTCCCCACCCAAACTCACTACAAATGTGCTTGCAAACAAAATGGAAGAAGAAAACAGAAACATATTGAATTTCGTCTTTTGCTTTAAAATAAAAAAAAGATCCTTCAAGATAAATTGAGTACAGCTCTAGTAAATTTGGATGCTTTAGGTCATGGACATTCCATTTTTATATATACCGTGATAATAACTATATAGAGTGAGCAGAGAGACAATGCATCTCTGCCCCAATGTTGCGAGAATTCACCAAGTAATTGAAAGTGTTTCCAAGTGTGCATAACTCTGTGCCTGCAGTCAAATACAGTAGATGGAAATTTGTTTGGCTTCCTCTGTCAGAAATGCCTAAAACACATAAAGGAAATGTGTAAGCGAAAAACAAAACACCACAGTTTCAACATTCTTTTAATTATCTTTCAATTGCTATCTTGGCTTTGCTCAAACATATTAATAATCCTAAGGGCTCCTCTCTGATCCTTTTGGTGGATAAAATGACCGCATGTGATTTTTTACCCTTGACTCAAAAATGTCAGTTCTGGAAATCTACAGTATTTGTCACCATGAATACCATTTAACTGAAGCAGTCCCCAAAGGGACGCTGCACAGACACACGTGGATACAACTGGAGGAACTTAATTAATCTTGCTGTCACTTTCATGATGCTTTTCATTAGTTTTGCTGCTATCTGATCAACTGGCCTTCCTCGTGTGGGAAATGCTACCCACAGCCCCTTGTAAAAGCATTTTCAAAAGGTAAACAAAGACTCACCTTTGTGGCCGGGAGCTTTTATGCAGATGGACATTATCACTGCTGCTCTAATATGGAGATAACCTTCCCATTTCATATTTAATATTACAAAAATGATAAAAA
>PVKM010030487.1:0-17255 GCA_004027735.1 Carollia perspicillata
GCTCTGCCTCAGAACAGGGAAGGGGAAAACTAGTATTTCCTTGTATCCTTGTATCATGGCACCATGTTGCACTGGCTGCTTTTGTTATCAGGGAAAACTTGAATTAAGGGGCTCCCTCTCCTTTATCCTTGCCTCGCTTGCAAGAGAAGAATTCAGGCGAGAGACAGCATGTATAATAGAAATTAGATAGGAAGTTTAGTAAAACACACTTGAGCACTAAACTATAGGCAGTCACTCAGCTAGTCAGAATGCCACATGTATAGAGGAAATAAAGCTGTTGATAAGTTTGCTAGTAAGTTTGTTCTATACATTTGAACCCAAAGCTCAAGTGGGCACTCAGCTAACCTATGTGCACTTACTATCGGGGTTCAGGTGTTATATACTTTAGCAGCTTCTAGGTACCCCTCCTCCTTCTCTCTCCAGAACTTGGGATTAATATACAGTTTCAAAGGATTTCTTTCGGCTGGTGGAAATATTGTACACAGAATTCCAAGGGCTCCTCTCCTTTTGTGCTATCATAGTTTTGCTTGCGATACTCCAAACACCTGGCAATCTTATTGTACTAGGCTCAGGACTGCTGACTCAACAATTGATATATGTCTCCCTTTTGTTTCTAGCCTCCTGCTTTAAGGTCTTCATTAGATTGCTCCGGGCTGGGGCTCTACTTTATTTTCCCTCTGGCTGCTCATTCCTGTCTGCTACCTAACACTTTCTGTGCGTGTGTTAATGACCTTTTCCTAATGTGAATTACTCTAAGTGACCTTGATTAGACTGGTCTTTCTCTGTGTTAAGAAAGCTGGTAGCTCATGGTCTGAAGGGTCACTGTATGCTTGTGCAGGCCTCAAAAGGCCAACTAGGTGAGGGCCTCAATCCAACCAACTTCGGTGGTGTTGATTATTCTTCACAGGATTAGCCCACATTCTCGTGGTGGTGCCATTGAGCCACATCCCTTTGACTCAGGCCCATTTGCCCCATACCTGTGTGGTCTCCAACAAATCTGAGTCCCCCATTTTCACTTTTCTCTACATCTATGTGGGCATAGACTGGCTTTATCTTAGGAGTGTACCACCATTCACTGCAGTAATGTCTTTTATTCCACATTGGGAGCATCAGCATAAGCAGAGAGTCTGCTTGAGAGAAAACCTATGGTGAATATGATACATCTCTTTCCTTCTAACAAAACTTATAAGCCTTCAAAAATATTTTTTTCACTACCACCCACCCCCCATACTTCAGCTTTAGGTAAAAAAAACAAATGAGTCTTAACCCACTCTCATTCCTCCAAAAGGCAAGAAGTAACAGTCAAGTGCAGTTCTACTAAATCATCCTTTTCTCAGCAAATTCTGTAACAGATGACTGTCATTTGCCTGAATATGAGGGTACAGGGTGTACTTTGACCTCAGATAGAGGTTATGACAAATTCCTCAAAAAGATCCACTCAAGACCACACAGTACATGCTTAATGATAGCTATCAGTAGTAGCTAGGATGTTATGTGAACACAATAACCACTACACTATGAAAACAAGGCCAGTAGTGTTATAATAACTATGTATGGGGCCAAGAGGGTACTTGAGATATTGGAGACCCACTCTGTAAAGTACATGATTGTCTAACCACTATGCTGTACATCTGAAACTAATACAAAATAATATTGAATGTACACTGGAATTAAAATTAAAAAATATTTAAAAATAATAGCCAGAATGTTTCAGGATCCTCTAGTCAAGGTGCTTGGCAGTCATTAGGGCTATTCACTCATATATCCCGTCTCTCCCATTGTGTACATGGTAGGATTTTACTTCTTTGTCCCTTTCAAGTTTGATGTGATCATGTGGCTTGATATGGCTCATAAAACTGTGTCAGTTCTGGGAAGAAAACATTAGGACCCAGTGGTCCATTCCACATTTCTGCTTCTCTTGCCATAGCAACTAACAATGGACCCGATGGTTCAGCCTCTGTCAGCCTGATTCACTGACTGAGGATAACCCTTCATGAGGACATAAAGTGTGATGTGTGGGTTTTGAACCTCTGAGAGTTTTGAATTGGCATCGCAGCATAATCTAGCCAAGGATGACTAATCCAAGGGAGTGGGTAAAAATCAAAACACATAAATAGAAATTCCCAAAGATAACTCAGCTAGTTCAGTATAATGAATGCACAGTGAATAAGCAGAGTGTCGCAGATCTGCCTCATTTTAGAAGATCTGAGAATAACTGAGAACAGGGAACGCATCACATTTGGCTGCAAAGAATAGGGAACAATCCCGATGACTACTTTTATTAGCAGTAGTCAAACTTCTCACTTATTTGTAAAACTGTACCATATGGTCTCCTACTGTGGATGCTCTAGTGATCAAGCAGTGAGTGCTGGTGGTGGAGGTGTGCAACCTCTGGGAAGTTGGTATTAGTGTACCTGGATATGAATAATGGAAATGATTGAATTCTTCACTGAAGGTTTGGTGTTTTGTTTTGTTTGCTTTACCAGGCAACATTTGGCAAGATTGTTAACAGGACATTTCCAAATTTTAATAACTTAGAAAGATCCTCTTACAAAGCAATAGGGCATAAGAGAATGAAAATATAATCCATAGATGAAGAAAACATTTGTGAAATACATATCTATTAAAGACTTGTATATCCACAGACAAAGAACCTATAAAAGTCTACAATAAGAAAACAACTAAATCAATTTTAAAAATAGGCAAAAAATCTGAGCAGACACCTCATCAAAGAAGATATTTAGATGTCAAAGAGGCCTGTGAAAACATGTTCAGCATCACACATCAATAAGGAATTTCAAAGTAAAACAACATTGAGACACCTCTATACATATAAGAGAATGGCTAAAGTTAAAAAAAACTGACAATGCCAAATGCTAACAAGTTTGTGCAGCAACTGGAAGTCTCATCCATTGCTGGTGGAAATGTAAAATAGTGCAACCACTCTGGAATATAGTTTGGTAGTTTCTTATAAAGCTACATACACATAGTCCTGCCATATGATCCAGCAATCACACTCCAAGGTATTACTTGGAGTGTTTTAGGAGGAAATGGTCAACTATTAGCAGTTGTGATTGAATAAAAGAATTTTGTATGTTATGAGAAAAATATTTTGAAATAAGGCAATTTAGCTCTGCCATTTTGCAGACTGTGGACCTTGGATCAGTTAATCATACTGGGTTTACACTTCCTACCTTTAAGTTGGAAATAATAATATAATATTTAGAGAATTTTATAAAAATTGAATGACAGAATACATGAAAATTCCTACATATTGGGACTGGCTCAAAAAATGCAGAGATGATGGTCATGAAGACAAGGTCTAGAGAGAGAGAGGGAAGAAATAACAAATTTGAAGATATAAAGAGGTCCAGAATACTGCAGGTCTTCCTGTTCAATTACTATCATTACTATCACCAGCAACATAAGACTCCAGGTTCAAGTAAAACCCTATCAGTTGGGAAAAATAATAGAAAAAGTAGCATTTTCAAAAATAATTTCAAATTTTATGTGAACTATATTGAAACAGCTTTTTAGAGTAAATGGTGGGGGCGAGCAAATCTATCTAATTATGCCTTAAATAAAAAGAAAAATGTATGAATGTTTTCCTAAATAAACATTAAGTTTGGGTGGGAAGTTGATATTTTGCCTCAGTTTCCACCTTTATTTTCACTTTAAATATCTAAGAAGAAGAGTTAAAATCTAATTAAACATATCAGAACTTGGATGTACTTTTTAAAAAAGAATTCTACTTGATTCTTTTACAACTTTCTGATGCAAAGTACATGCCATAAAGAATCTGAGGAGCAGGTGGCCTGCTCCAGTTTCCACGGAGAGGGCTGAAAAGTTTTAATTGCCATAAATGAAGAGTCTTGTGCCCTGGATTTGCTGGAGAATCTCTATTTTAAGCAACTCTTCTTATTATTCTGTTTCAGGGACTCTATTTTTCAAAGTCCTGATTTTTGCCTGGATCCCAAACTATAGGAAGTCATATGATTTGGGGATGTAACAGGTCTAGCATTTAAAATTCTAGGGGAAACTTAGAAACACATTACCTCATTTAATTGAGAATAAAACTGAGGCTCCAAGAAGGTAAATAATTTGTTCCCAGCTTCCAGCCAGTACCTCATAAGCCAACATTGTATCCATATCTGTGTGACTTCAGAGATCACACTTTTACCCCAAAATTTAATTGCTGGGTTCTTCAACCTCGACATACATGTGATTCAGTTTTTGGTATGAATATCATTCAAAAATACAATTCAGCCCTAGCCATTGTGGCTCAGTTGGTTGGCTGTTGTCCTGCAAACTGAAGGGTGGCCAGTTTCATTCCCAGTCAGGGCACTTGCCTGGCTGCTGGTTTGGTCCTCAATTAGAGCATGTGCAAGAGGCAACCAGTCGATGTTTTTCTCCCACATCAATGTTTTTCTCCCTCCCTTCCCTTTTCTCTGGGATCAATAAAAGGGAAAAATTACAATTCAGTAGGTAAAATTAATTTGAAAAGAATCTCATTCTTTTCCCAAATCTATTAAGAATATTAAAGAACAGCAAATGCATAGTTCAAACCCATGAAATCCCCATTTCTACTACCCTCATAGAATGCCTCTCCTGTAATGACCCTCAAACTATACTCCCAAATACTTCATTCCAAGCCAAGTGCTTACTTCTCACTCTAGTTAAGCCAATCAGTCACTACGGCAGGACAGACTAATTTACCTTATCCTTCCTTCTTTCCATTTCACTCTCCATGCTAACCCACCCTGCTAGATTCATTCTTCTAACTCTGCATCAACAAAGCCCAAAGAATCTGCTTTATGAAGTCAGAGCTTCCTTAAGGAAAACTATCTTCTTCATTTTAAGAAAAAGTGTGGAGGAAAGAATCATTGAAATTTCTCAAATTGTAAGTGCTGGTATTTTGTCTTTCTTCACACTTGTGAGATCTCCTAATTCAGGGCCTGAATTTCTCTCACTACTGAATCTCTCATGTACAATTTGTGGTTACTGTCCAGATTACATTCTAGGGAGAAGTTTACTTTCTAATATTATATATTTGGGCTTTTGTGGTAAGGCTTTGAAACTTCAGAAATTTATGAAACCACTTTCAGCCAAGATGGAGGCACAGGTAGATACACTTTGACTCCTCACACAATCAAAAGTAAGACAACAACAAATTTAAAAACAAAAATAACCAGAACTGCTAGAAAATTGAACTGTATGGAAGTCTGACATTCAGGGAGTTAAAGGAGAAATATTTACCCAGATTGGTAGGAGGGGCAGAGACAGGCAGCCAGGGCAGAGAGGACTTGCAGTAAAGCAGTGGCTGGAGGACTGGAGCAGGTGAGGTTGTGGCTGGCAGACTGGTTGGTCCCACATTTGCTTGTGGGTAAACCTAGAAGAACAACTAGAGAGCAAGACAAACCATGCAACCCAGAGTTCCAGAGCAAGGAAATAAAGCCTCAAAAACTCTGGCTGTAAAAACCTGCCTGGGTTGAGGCAGTGAGAGAAATGCCCAGTCTCACAGGAGACTTCATTGGAGAGACCCACAAGGTCCTAGAGCATACACAAACCAACCACCCAGAATCAGCACCAGAAGGGCCCAATTTGCTTGTGGGTAGAGGGAGAAGGGACTGAAAGCCAGCCAAGAGCCAAGCAAGTGGCATTGTTCTTACTCAGACCTCTCCCCCACATACAGCATCACAATGCAGCAATTTGTGTTGTCCCACCTTGGTGAACACCTAAGTCTCTGCCCCTTACTACCTAACAGGTGCACAGAGACAAAAAAAAATATGGCTCAAATGAAAGAACAGATCAAAGTTTCAAAAATAGAACTAAGCAATGAAGAGAGAGCCAACCTATCAGATGCAGAGTTCAAAACACTGGTAATCAGGATGGTCACAGAAATGGTTGAGTATGGTCACAAAATAGAGGAAGAAGTGAAGGCTATGAAAAGTGAAATAAAGGAAAATGTACAGGGAACCAACAGTGACTAGAAGGAAACCAGGACTCAAATCAATCAATAGTTTGAAGCAGAAGGAAGAAATAAACATCCAACCAGAACAGAATGAAGAAACAAAAATTCAAAAAAATGAGGAGAGGCTTAGGAACCTCCAGGACAACTTTAAACTTTCCAAAAATCCAAATAATAGGGGTGCCAGAAGGTGAAGAGGAAGAGCAAGAAATTGAAAGCTCATTTGAAAACATAATGAAGGAGAACTTCCCTAACCTGGCAAAGGAAATGGACCTCTAGGAAGTCCAGGAAGCTCGGAGAGTCCCAAAGAAGTTGGACCCAAGGAAGCACACAGCAGGGCAAATCATAATTGCATTACCCAAGCTTAACAATAAGGAGAGAATCCTAAAAGCAGCAAGAGAAAAGGAGGCAATTACCTACAAAAGAGTTTCCATAAGACTATCAGCTGATTTCTCAAAAGAAACCTGCAGGCAAGAAGGGGCTGGAAAGAAATATTCAAAGTGATGAAAGGCAAGGACATATTCCAAGATTACTTTACCCAGCAATGCTATAGAAAGGAAAGGCAGATTAGATAAGGTCAAGTTAAAGGAGTTTACCATCACCAAGCCCTTATTATATAAAATGTTAAAGAGACATATCTAAGAAAAAGAAGAATAAAACCATGAACAATAAAATGAGAACAAACTCACAACCATCAACAAGTGAGCCTAAAATCAAAAACAAAAACAAACTAAGCAAACAAGTAGAAGAGGGACAGAATCACCCAAAGTGAGATCACATGGAGGCTTGTAATTGGAGAGATGGAGGGGAGAGAATGGTGGGAAAGGTACAGGGAATAAAAAGCAAAATTGGTAGGTACAAAATAGACAGGGGGAGGTTAAGAATAGTATAGGAAATGGAAATGCCAAAGAACTTACATGTATGACCCATGGACATGAACTAAATGTAGGGGAAATGCTGGTGGGAGGGGATGTGCAGAGTGGAGAGGAATAAAAGGGAGAAAAAATGGGACAACTGTAATAGCATGATCAATAACATATATTTAAAAAACAAAATTTAGGAACCCTGTGTTTCCAACACTTATACCTGGGACACTGTTACATTTTTATCAGCCATTATGGCAGATTATATTTCCCAAAAATGGCTGCAATAAAGTAGATTCCATGTGCATACTCTTTTCACAATGTGACTCCATCAGGAGGTAGAGATGTACTCTCCCCAAGATCCCAAGCAGACTTTTGTAATGGCCTCAACCAACAGAACACAGTGGAAGTGACAAGGCTAGAACAGAAAGCACATTGCAATTTCCACCTTTCCCTCCCATTGGGGAAACTAGTGGCCATGCATTGTGAATGCTCATGCACTCTATAGTGAGGATCTGCAGCCTCCAAACTGTCAGCACCGTCTCATCAGGCAAATGAGACTCATTTGGGAAGTGGATTCTTCAGCCAATATTAGGACTCCAGAAGACTAAAGTTCCAGCCAATATAAGGTTGCCACTGCATGAGAAACTCAAGGGAAACTGGAATAAATAATATGGTAATATTGCTAATTAGGTCAACAAATTTGGGGTTGATTTTGTGCAACAGTAAATGAATAAAGCAACCATTAATGCTTAATCTTACATTTGTCCCAGCATTAAGTCAGTCCAAGCTAATTTTAATGTAGAATTCAGGGAAGGAAGAGTTTCAAAAAGCTATGACCAGAATGGGGGAGTGGAGCATGAAGAGAATTGAAATCATTCTCATTAGAGCCTTGAATGAACTCTGTTTCATTCAGGGATCATAATATCTACACTCCGTGACTTCCCTCCTATGTTCAAAGAAAAATCCACCCACCAACTATGGGCAAACAGGGGCTTATAGAACATTGCTGTTAAAGAATTCTGGAAGTCCAGCAATAATCTCATGGTGACTTCAAGGTCAAGGAGGTATTGGTGTTGTTTTGAAGGACACAGGCCAACCTGCAGCCATCAAGTAAGTGATACAGTATCCCTGAAAAAGGTATACAACATGCTGACAAGAAGGTTCAGACAGGTAATGGGAAAATGTATCCTTTTCCAAAGAAACAATTTTCTTAGGAGGAAGGATAGAAAAATCTATCCTGTATTTGTGGAAACAACTTTTGCTTTCACTATTTTCCTCCTTTCTCCTGGGAGCTCACTTGTCCTTTCTTTGGCTCAGGTTCCTGTTCTTCATGGCCCAGAATGTCTCATCAAACAGAGGAAAGAGAGCCTGCCAGGAATTCATTTTCTGAGACACTAACCTCCCTGTGAAACTGGGTAATTCTCTCCTTTGACCTGAAGGAGCAAACAGCTGTTTAGGGGAGACTCATTTTGCAATGTTTCTGAACCAGTTTGTCCCCTTTTCTCAGCAAGGAATAAAGGGTCATTCAAATTTCTTCAAGCAATGAGGGCTATTATAAGAATAAATATGGCAATAAGCAAGATGGCTTAATAGATATCACATTGGTTCTTGACACACAGAACAAAAAATACCATATTCCTTAATTTTTCTAAATCAAACTTTTCTCCATGCCCTATTACCACATTGGTGGAATTTTTTTTTCTTTTCTTTTTTTAAATTCATTATTATTTATTATTTTAATTGTTGTTCAAGTACAGTTTTCTGTTTTTTACTCCCATCCCAGCCCACCCACCCAGCCCTCCCCTCTCTCTCCCATTTCCACCCCCCCCCCTAGTTTTTGTCCATGTGTCTTCCATACTTGTTTCTGTAAACCCTTCCCCTTTTCCCCTGAAATTTCCTCCCCTCTTTTCTCTGGACACTGTCAGCCTGTTCTCTATTTCAGTGTCTTTGGTTATATTTTGCTTGTTTGTTTGTTTTATTGTTTAGGTTCTTGTTAAAGGTGAGATCATGTGGTATTTGTCTTTCACCACCTGGTTTATTTCACTTAGCATAATGCTTTCCAGTTTGGTGGAAAATTTTAATACATTTGGAGAAATGTATGAAAATAACTCTGGAATATATGGAAGTCTAGTAAGCTTGGAAAGGAGCCTCTGATGCTCACAGACCATGTGGGTAAGAGCTAGGATGTTGATTGACTAAATTCCTATAATTCATTCAGAGCTGCTCAAGGAGCCACTCCCTTTAGGATTTCAGCTCCCATGGCCATAGCATAGATTTCTCACTCTCCAGATATGCACATGCACTCTCACATGATCAGGCATGTGCACATGCTTAGGTCTGCCTGTCATAGGTGCTGTGTGAGATGGGATACTCTTTCCCTTATCAGCCCAAAGAGCTGCCCAGTGCTTGTTCATCAACCCTGCCCTCTAACCTTGGAAACCTATCCTTTTAACAGTGGCATTCCAAGGTTGCCACTGAGTGTACTCAGTCCCACAACAGGTAATAAGAAGGTGTCTTTTCTATAAATAAAAATGTAAAAACTATAATGATATCCGCAAGTTTGCTTTTTTAAAAAAATATCAACCAGCAAGTAATTTAAATATACTCATCTCTGCCCAGGGGCAAACAGCCCCTTCTTAGCCTTTGATGCCACTGCCTTTTGAACAATCAAACATTAATTCCCTATGAGCCTAAGCTTTGAAACAGGCTTTCTTAACCCTCTCCTACCACAATAGAAATTTCAGTCTTTTTGATCATAAAGAGTCTGTTAATCTGGTGTCTTGGGAAAAACCAGAACTATAATACTCCTGGCCTCATGGGATGACAATCTAGTGGTCTGGTTAATCTGCACCGTTCTTGTTACACAGAGCTTTCACACTGGGCTGCCCACATTTGGCCCTACCAAAAGTTGGGTAACATTACAATATGCCCTAGTTTTGATGTATGTGGAAGGAACTTCATTTAAGTGGGATGTGGCATGGAGGATATTGTGAGATTTGACCTATACAGTGGAGTGTTACTTTGTTGGGTGCCTTTCAGGGTGGGTGGGTCAGGGAAAAGTGATGGGACCTTCTGGAGTGGCTTGAGCTCTCTGAGCTGCCTTCACCTGTGGTCCAGACATAGTTGAATAAGACCATCTTAGGTCAGTATCCAGGGCCAAATACCTGCTGCTGCCTTAGAGGAAACCTCTTATGCCCCTTAACTTCCCTACCTGGAAAGGAGGATTAACACCCGCAAGATTTGTCCCCAAGAGGATGTCTGAAGACATAATACAAAGGAATAAATGACTTCAGTAATAGAGGTTACTTATTCATTTCATAGCTTAAGGTACATAGCTTATTTCATAACTATTACTAGCTTAAGCTATCATTTAGTAGGAAGGAAATAATAAATTTAAAGCAGTGCTACTCAGGGTGTGGCCCAGGAGTCAGCACTAGCAGCAGTAACGGAACTTGTTAGCAACAACCTTTGTTCTTCTGATTAAATGAGATTTTGGAGCTGTTTATTACTGTAGCATAGCTAGACTACCCTGACTGATATAACTACAATTCAACATGTGGCATAGATCAAAACTAGTACTTCAAGAAAACATGTAGCTCTGGATATTTCCATAAGAAGAGAGAATGACATTTAACGAGCTAAGCAGCTAGTTAAAAGAAATCACTGCACAGACTCATGGAACTTTTCCTTTTACTCAAGGAAAGTAAAAGTGAAAAATTTTAAATTGAAATAAAACACAGACCTTTAAATAGAGATAGTCCATTAAGCCAAAGCCACTTCTTTGAAAAGACTAGTGTAAAGTCAAGAAATGTCAAATGAGGCTGACCAAGATGCAGAGAAGGCACAGATCTGAAGTGTCATTTGGAATTGAAAGAAGCTGTTATTGATCAGGATGGATAGCTAAAAAACAAGATGCTCTGAAAAACAACCTGAATCTCAGTGACCTGAAAATATTCTCATCAGAGTCCAGTGCAGGTCAGTTGGCTCTACTTAGTGGCTCTCTGAATGGTAGCACAAGTGGCAGAGTTGTCCTCACTGACATGCAGTAGGAGCAGGCAACTGCCACCAGATGCAGCCAAGACCAGGATGGATTTGAACTGTGCATCCGCACTTTCAGAATTCTAGCCAAATAGTTTTCTGGGCTTGCTCTCCTATTTCATTATTCTGCAAGTAACGTGAACTCTCATTTCATGTGCTTGAGTTATTTGGACTACATGTATTGATAATGATAGAGTTGGGGGGTTGTATTAGTGAAAATAAAGAGTAAGTCTCAGAACTTCTTACAATATATTACCATTTTATTGGTCATAAAAACAACCAAAATAAAATATATATTGGTTAGAAATGTAAAGAAATATAGTAATACTGTTTTGTAAAAAGCAGAGGAACAATAAACATGAAATTTAGAATAGTGGTTAGCTCTGGGACTATCTACAGATGAACTCAATTGTATCAGTACTGTCCAAGTTCTTGAGTTGGACATCGTATTCTCAATATTCATTTTGTTAGTATACTTTACATCTCATTGAGTTACATATTCTTTTGTATGTATTAAATGGTCCCTCTTATTACCCTCAGGTTCTACTTGAATTTTTAGATTTTAGCTTCTCAATTCCTCAGTTTTTCCACCTAGGAAATGGGGATTATGAGACTAGCTTCTACTTTTCTTATTAGTAAAGTATAAAAGTAAATGTATATTTTAAGATGTTAGTGCATAGGTTCCTATCCATTCATATTGCTTTGGCTTCTCCAAAAAGAGGCAGGCTTAAGAGAGCTGAGAAAGGGCAAAAGAAATTGAGAGATGTTGTCCTCTTGTTTCAAGTAGTTGTATGGTTAGTAATCTCATAATCCTCATATGGAATAGGCTTTCCATCCTCCAATTCCATTTTGTGGAGGTGGGAGACCCCAGACTTGGTCAATGCGAAACTCGTTAAATAAGGTTCTTGTATTTACATGAGAAGGAAGCTGTGGAATATGAGAAAGGCAAGAAAGGGGGAA
Organism: Carollia perspicillata; assembly: GCA_004027735.1. Lineage (NCBI taxonomy): Eukaryota > Metazoa > Chordata > Mammalia > Chiroptera > Phyllostomidae > Carollia > Carollia perspicillata. The sequence continues at coordinate 11,833 of PVKM010030487.1, forward strand.
GAGAGAAGGGAGAGGTTTGAGACCTGGATGAGAAGAGCTCTGAGACCAAGGAGATTTAATGAGCTGCAGGGGTTTGTGAACACCTGAAGCACATTTCACTTTCTAATTCTACTTACCCACCTAAGAACTGGTGATGCCTTTAAGTAAAAAATGGGTCATATGTAGCAATGACCTGAACTCATTAACTTGTGTCCAAATATCTGTTTCTTCACTCCCAAGAATATACTACAGGGGTTCCAGAGAAAGTGATTTTTTTATTATAAATACAGAAAACCAGAGAACAACCCCACTGCATATTTTCCAGCTAATTCTAGCACACAGAGGAAATGAGCAATAATAGTTTTATTAAGGTAGAGCAGTTGAGTCAATATTTATTCATCTGAAACAGCCTAAGAAATGTAAATGATAAAACAAAAGACATTGCAAATTGGGGAAATAAGCAGCCAGTCTGGCTGAGTGGAGCTTTTCAGAGAAGCCACAAAATGTACTCAAATGCTCTGGAGGAAAATTAAAGATCAAAAAGAAATTATCATATTCAAGCAATGGTGCTGTACACAGACTCACCTCTCCTGGACTTTGAGGGGAAGCAGTCAGTGATAATAATTAAGAAAAACTGCACTTGTTTTTTAATAAAAATTTCATGATATGTCATCTGCTTCGAAGAGGAGCCATAACACGCATCAGCCACTGCACACTTAGCAGTTGTGGAATGACAAAAACTGGCCTAATTATGCTGAGATCACACAAATTTAGAACCTAAGGAAGTGGGAGCTGACAGACCATGTCAAGGGCTATGATTCTGAGTTATGCACAGAACTCCAGGACTTATCTGTGTCAGCTTGTTATGCACCAGGCAGCCTGCCAGGGCTGACTCACTGGGCACCATCACCGAGAGTTCTAAAAGACACTTTGTGGCAGGAATGGCACTTGAGGAGCTTTCAGAAATAAATGGACCATGGCCCAAAGGTCTCAAATCTCCCCTTTTCCTATTTCAGAGAGACCTTAAGTTTCAGATACTGCAAATACTACTTCCTGTGTCAACATTTTTGATTGTAGGCAATTTTTAATCTCTGTGAGGTTTGGTTTCCTTATTCATCAATTCCAAAATGAATTAAGTACCTTCTAAGTGTCATGTACTGGACACTGGGGTCACAGTCTTGACCAAAGCAGATATGTTTGCCCTGGGAGTTCTCATTCTAGAGAGACTGATGGACTATAAACAAAGGAAATATGTAATATTTTAGGCAATGACACATGCTGAGAAAGAACAATAAAGGAAGGGGTTTCACATTATGAATTGGGGTGTTTCAGGGCTGATGGTCTAGAAAAAGGAGCCAGGAGAAATTTGGAGACATGCAAGAAGAAAGTGAGGGAAGGAGCTGTGTGGGTATGTGAGAGTATAGAGTTCTAGGCAGAGGGAGCAGCAAGCACAAAGTTCTGAGGAGAAGATGCAGGGGTGCTGAAGAATCAGCCAGGCTGCAAGTAGGCCGGAGTCAAGGAGTACCAGGTTGCTAAGAGATGAGGTCAGAGGGCCATGGGCAGGCAGCAGATCACGTCAGTCCTCCTTTGTGTCAGAGGACTTGGATTTTCCTCTGATGAGATTGGTAGCCATAAGAGTATGTAGAGAAGAGGACACACATAATTTAACTTCTCTTTTCAATAGCATTCCCCTGGCTGTTGTATTGAGAATAGACCATCACAGGGAAAGCTCAGAAGCAGGGAGATCAGTCAAAGGCTCCAGCAATAATTCATGTGGGAGATGATGGTAGCTTGAACTAAGGAGTGGTAGTAGATACCCAGAAGTGAGGGGCCCAAACATAGAGCTGAAAAGATTTTTTTCATGGATTGGATATAGGAGGTCAGATTAAGAGAGGATTCAAGGATGACTCCAAGGCACTTGGCCTCAGCAATTGAAAGAAGGGAGTTAACACTTACCGAGAATGTGTACCTGAAAAAGGAGCTTGGCTTAGGTCATGTTCAGATTCCTGTTCAGTATTGAGTGAGCCATTGGGTATTTGTGTATGAAGTTCCTTGGAGTGGTCTGGGCTTGACAGATTAAGTAGGAAGTTTTTGGAACTGGGTGATGTTGAAAGCCTTGAGGCCAGATGGCACTCGGGGAGTAAATATAAATAGAAAAAGAGTTGAAAACAACCAAGGACTAAATCTCAGGGCATTTCTAATGTTTCTGTAAAATGGCAAATGATTATATCTACAAAATAGACATCATAATATTTGTACACTGTTCAGTTGCGAATCTTCATGAGTTAATACATATAGACAATCAAGCACACACGCCCTAACAAACACTGTCAATATTAAGTAAATTTAAACAAAACCAAGTTATTCTGTTGGAGGCTATAATACTTCTCATATCTAGAGGCAGAAAACAAGGCTCAGGGGCTTTAAGAGCTTTTTGCCTAGTCTTGTACAGCTAAGTTTGGAGACCTTATTGTTTGAAGATGACATTAGAACTTGATTGTTTTAACTCCAAATCAGTATTTTATCTATGTTTGCCACATGCTTTCTTCCTAATGAACAAATCACATGCCTGTCTTCAAGGAACTTACACTTTAAACTTACACTTTAAGAGATGAGATGAGAGCATACAAATTAAAAAGACTTAAGTGACAATGCAAAATGAGGGCAATTTCTAGACTAGAACCTGTGTCCTGGGAGCCTTTGTTGTGGGAACGCTTGGTCTCCTCTTCATGTCAAGTAAGGGCCATCTGGCCCAGTAGTAAGTGTTACCTTCTTGGTAAGGACCTCTGGATTGATTATTCATGGAGAGAGACTTGTGAGGAAAAGTCCCCCTCCCCAGCCCTTAGGCCAACAGGAATTCCCACCCTGGTATCATTTACAGCATCTAGTAACCTTTGTGAACAAAGTTTCTTGGTACTCTGGAGACAAGGAGGATGATTCCTACAGACTAATCTATTCCTTTTTCTCTGGAGAGAGTCTGGGTTTTAGAGAACAAAAGTGATTTAAAAATGTATCATGATTAAATGATTTCCAAGGTCTTAAAACTTCCTCAATTAGAACTAAAACAACATAGCAAATCAATTTGGGGTCTGTGCCAGTATCTCACATGTAATTATATATCCACATCAAGCTTTCCATCTTCCTTGTTTCCTCCTGTCCACTACATGGCAGAGGTTGTAGGGCATGTATTTATTATCTGTATTCTTATTTATTTTTTATTTATTTAAAGTACATTTTATTGATTATGCTACTACAGTTGTCCCAAATTTTCTCTCTCCTTTATCCCTTCCACCCTGTAACCCCCCATCCTCCAGCAGTCCCCTTGCCCCCTCAGGTCATGTCCATGGATTATACATATAAGTCCTTTGGTATCTGTATTCCATATACTATTCTTTTTTGGGGGGGATAGTGATTATGGATAAATCAAAAACTTATAAGTAGATTTATTTTTTAAATTATTTTACTGTTGTTCAAGTACGTTGTCTGCATTTACCCTCCACAACTCCCCCTCACCCCAGCCATCCTCACTTCCTTCCCCTGATTCCACTGCCCCTCCTGATTTTATCCATGTGTCCTTTATAGTTGGTTTCTGAAAACCCCTTCCCCTTTGCCCCCAGTTATCCCCTCCCACCTTCCCTCTGGTTACTGTCGGTTAGTTCTTAATTTCAGTGTCTCTGGTTATATTTTGCTTGCATGTTTGTTTTGTTGATTAGGTTTCACTTGAAGGTGAGATCATATGCTATTTGTCTTTCACCACCTGGCTTATTTCACTTAGCCTAATGCCCTCCATTTCCACCCATGCTGTAACAAATGGTAGGAGCTCCGTCTTTCTTTCTGCTGTGTAGTATTCTATTGCATAAATGTACCATAGTTTATTGATCCATTCATTTATATTGCCCTATACTATTCTTAACACCCCCTTGTCTATATTATGCCTACCAGTTATGCTTCTTATTCCCTGTACCTTTTCCCCCATTCTCCCTCCTCCTCCCCATTGAAAACCCTCCATGTGATCTCCATTTCTGTGATTCTGTTCTTGTTCTAGTAGTTTGCTTAATTTCAGTTTTTGTTTTTAGGTTCAGTTGTAGATAGTTGTGAGTTTCTTGTCATTTTACTGTTCATAGTTTATCTTCTTCTATTTCTTAGATAAGTACCTATAACATTTCATATAATAAGGGCTTGGTGATGATGGATTCGTTTAACTTCACCCTATCTGGGAAGCATGTTATCTGCCCTTCCATTCTAAATGATAGCTTTGCTGGATAGAGTAATCTTGGATGTAGGTCCTTGCCTTTCATGACTTCAAATACTTCTTTCCAGCCCCTTCTTGCCTGTAAGGTTTCTTTTGAGAAATCAGCTGATAGACTTATGGGAACTCTGTTGTAGGTAACTCTTACCTTTCTTCTTGCTACTTTTAAGATTCTCTCCTTATCATTAATCTTGGGTGACTTATTTATGATGTGTCTTGGTGTGTTTCTTCTTGGATCCATCTTCTTTGGGACACTCCGAGCTTCCTAGACTTCCTGGAAGTCTATATCCTTTGCCAGATTGGGGAAGTTCTCCTTCATTATTTGTTGAAATAAGTTTTCAATTTCTTGCTCTTCCTCTTCACCTTTTGGCACCCCTATGATTCAGATATTGGAAAGTTTAAAGTTATCCTGGAGGTTCCTAAGCCTCTCCTCATTTTTTTGAATTCTTGTTTCTTCATTCTGTCATGGTTGAATGTTTATTTCTTCCTTCTATTGCAAATTGTGGATTTGAGTACTGGTTTCATTCCCTTCAATACTGGTTCCTTGTATATTTTCTTTTATTCACTTTGTATAGCCTTCATTTCTTCCTTCATTTTGTGACCAAACTCAATTATTTCTGTGAGCATCCTGATTACCAGTGTTTTGAACTCTGTATCTGATGGGCTGTCTATCCCTTTGTTGCTTAGTTCTTTTTCTGGAGTTTTGATCTGTTCTTTCATTTGGGCCATATTTTTTTTTGTCTCAGCATACCTGTTATGTTGTAAGGGGTGGAGCCTTAGGTGTTTGCTAGGCCAGGGCAACCCACTTCACTGTGATGTGGTGCTGTATGTGGGGGAGTGGTCCGAGAGGGAACAATGCCATTTGCTAGGCTCATGCTCCACTGTATGTCACTTCTCTTGCTTCCCACAAGCAGATTGTGCCCTTTCACGTGCTGATTCCCATGTGGGTGAGTTTGTGTACATTCTAGGACCCCGTGGACCTCTTCTAAGGACTCTCTTGTGAGACCAGGATTTTCTCCTGTTTCACAACCCCCGCAGCATTTTGTAGCCAGAGGTTTTGAGTCTTCGGTTCCAATGCTGAAACCCTGGGTTTCTCAATCTGTCTCAGTTCCCTTTTGTTTCCCTTGGCTTCTCTGCACACAATTGTGGGAGTGTCCAGTCTGCCAGCCCCCACCTTATCTGCATGGTTTTCTGC
>PVKM010030488.1:0-17255 GCA_004027735.1 Carollia perspicillata
TTTTTCATAAAACCCCTTGGATTAATTCTGAAATTGGGGCATGGTTTAGGTCTCTGCTTGAATCTGTGCCCCTGGATTGCAATTCTGTAATCTCGAATGAACACTCATTGCTTTTCATTTTTGTATATCCTCACTTCTCTGCTTAAAATAAACCTATGTCCATTTGATGGTAATGTCTCTTTGTGCATGAAAATGGGGGGTTATAATGTTTTCAAGATGGATTACTAGCATTATTTACTCTGCCATATCGAGAACATAGTCATATGTGATTCAAAGCCACCAGCCTTTTATCAAAGTACTAGCTTTGATTTCTCTGAGCAATTGGTTGAGGACGTAGGGGTGGAGCAATCCATGCCTGGAGAAAGGGTAGAGCAATGAGAAGCTACTCAAAACCTGTAACAGGAAAAACCTCTCTCTGATTTTTCCAGGATTTTAGTGAATTCTTTTTTTTATTGTTGTTCAAGTGCAGTTGTCTCCATTTGATTCTAGGGATTGAAAGATATAAGGGGGGGGGATATGCTACCCAAGAGCTAGGTTGGAAGGAGCTAGATGGGGAAAGATGATTCTAGAAAATTGGCCATGCTTCAAGACTCTTATCAGTCAAAGGAGGAAGTAGAAATTAAATATGCAATATAACCAGGAAAACAAGACAAAGATAATGGCAGATCTCTCTGGAGCTAAAAATACTGCCCCAGGAAAGCCAGATGGGGTTCCAGGACTCATTCCTGGCATAATATATTATGTTTTATTGCTAGAATATTTAATCTTATTTTTCTTCTTTTTCATTGTTATCATTACCATCCTAGGAGCTACAATTTATTAAACTATTATATGACAAGCACTGTGCTTGATTAATTCAATATATTATCAATGTCAGCTTCAAAATAGTCTCAACTGTGTATTATTACCCAAATACGTTAACCAAAAAATATTTGTATCATGTACACATATGCACATAATTTTAATGACTCAGTTATGTTACATATTCATAAGGACAATAGCTCAAATTTGACCCTAGATCTACCCAAATTCAAATCCTGGTCTTTTCTCTACTAAAACAAAAATTGGGAGTAAACCAAATCTTTAATCAGAAACTTTTATTATGTCAGTAATTTTAAATTATATTCCCTTGAAATATTTGCTACCCAAAATACTGTCTGTAATAAATAAAACACATAAAAGGTATTATTAATCATATAAGCTTAAGAAAAACTCACATAAATATACTTCTTTTGAAGATTTGTAATGAATATATATCAGTGGTCATAAAATATTCTGCAGTAAATAAACTTTTTTAAAATTTTACTTTCTTCAACGTGTTTGTTTAGAGTATATGGTCTTTCAACCTCTTGTGCCAAGTTTTGTAATAGACACACCTGTTTAATCTTTTTAACCACTTTATTAAAGTTATATGGCCTTTAAACCTGTATGCCAAGTGGCAACACAGGGAAATTTCTTGGGAAATCACTTAGGAATTTTACAGTAGTACCTAACACATTTCCCAGACACATATTAGTTTTTAAAACATATTTATTGACATAGTGAATGAATGAATTCACATTGAGTAAATTGTAGAAAGAAAAGAAACTTTTCTTGGAAGAATAAAAACAAAGCTTCTCTCTCTGCCTCTGTCTCTCTGTCTCTCTGTTTCTCTCTCTGTCTCTGTCTCTGTCTCTCTCTCTCCCCCCTCCAGACTCCTCTATCTTCTGTATATTCTTCATGTTTTTCATATATTTTTTCAGTTCTTGGAACTTCTATACAAATCTGTGCTGACTGATTAATTGTCAAAGCTTCACTGTATAAACCCACATTGATACCCCTAAAAACTGGATTCCACATAGAGATTTTTAATTTGACACTCAGTAGAACAGGTAATGAGAGATTGAATAAGGGGTAAAACCTAATAATAAACTTGCAATTTTTCTAGCAAAGCAGATCAGATGTGTAGAGTAGCCTTGCTTCCTTGATGTGCCCTGTGGAAGGGGAACCTCATCATCACCTGAGTGCATGACCAGAGCACAGGACTGACCAGTCCACCATGAATGACTCACAAATGGTGTCACTAAAACTCTTGAATGGCATGTTGAGCTGCCTCCATATTCTGAAGCCATCAAAACACAAATTTAGTTTCTTATTACACCTTCTAGTGAAGCTCATTTTAAGGAAACATTTCATTGAGAATATCAAGAGTGACTATTAAAGATGAACTCGACTTAATTTAAGTTCAATTCACTTTTTTTAATGGGATTTTTAAATTGAAATGTTTATCCTGATAGCATGGTAAATATCATCTATAAATTAAGAAGTTGAAGTCTTTGAGACACTCAGACCAAAAGCTATTTGTCTGTTCTGATATATTGTATCTAGAAGGCAGCAGAAGAAAGGTTTTTACCTATCTATACTGAGGTACTATTAGAAACAAAACAAAAGAAAATTCTGTGATGTAGAAGTTAAAAAATAGTTCAGTGATTTATTTTAAAGAATGAAAGGATTCTGTTTGTAAGCTCTTAAAATTTTGCATTCCGAATGCCTCCTTCCTAGTAAACATCACAGAATTTTAATTATGATATTTATATTTAGATATCTCATATATATTTAATATTTGATACACTAGCTTTACTAATTACAAAGATGAGTGAAGTAAATAGGTTAATTGGAATTTCTGAGTTTCTAAAAGTAATTTCTACAAAAATTACCTCACCTTCTCACCTTCCAACTGAGATAACTGTACCAAAAAAGTTTTCTTTTAAGTTTTTCATAGTAACCATACATGCAACAGATGATATAAACCATTGCTTTTTAAAAACAATAATAATAATAATAATAAAGCAAATATGTACATACTAACGATAAAGCTTTACTAAAACTTTCAGGTGTCGTGTGTACCTGACCTTAGTCCCATGACTCTCTTGCCATTGAATGTACTTTTCTGTACCCTAAACAATGTAGTGTTTGTTTATGTCTATATTTTGGCATGTATAGATCAAAATTACACTTGGCATGCTATTCTAAGACCTTCTGTTTTATTTCAGTGTTGTGATTGAGTCATCATGTCACCAGGTAGTACCCCAATGCCAATCCATTGGTTTTCTCCAATTTTCCATTATAACAAACAATAATAGCATGCACATTTTTGTAAATATCTCCTGGTGTACATGTCCAAGAGTTCCGCTATGGAACACACTTAGAAATTGAATTACCACTTACAGATATCTTCAATCATGCTAAACGTTTTCTAATTCTCTTCTAAAATGTTTGTAATAATTGACACAAGAAGTGTTTTCAGTTTTGTCTATAATATTTACTTATCATTTCCTCCTAGAACAAGGTATTTTGCAAAACGTAAGGCAAGAATCCAATTTCATATGTTTCCCATGTGAATAACAAATTGTCCCCAAACCATTTACTGGTAATGCTTTATGTTTCCCATTTCTTTGGATACTAAATGCTGCATCAAGTTTAGTATATGAAAGTGGTTTATTTCTAAACTCTTCATTCTGTTCAATTTTCCTTTTGGTTTATCTATGCACAGGTACTAATAATTACTTACGGAGATACAATCCACATACCACATAATTCATTTAAGGCATAAAATCTAATGATTTTTGGTGCACTCACCAGACTGTGCAACCATCACTGTGATCTAATTTCGAATGTGATTAGCTTTCCTGAAAGAAATCACTTGTCCATTAGCAACCATTCCTCAACTCTTCTTACGTATGACCATCTTTGTCCCTGGCTTAAAAAATCACTAGTGTGTTTTTTCTCTTTAAATTTCCCTGTTTCCTAAATCCTGCATAAATTAAATAATACAATATGGGGTCCTTTATGACAATCCTCTATCACATGGGATAATATTCTTAAGCTCAATCAATGTTTTAACATGTAGCAATATTTCTTTTGTTTTATTGCTGAAAAATAATCATTTGGATATACTGACTTTTCTTTATCCATTCATCAGTTTGGTAGACATTAGGGTTGATTCACTTTTTTGGCTATTAAAAATAATTCTGCATTAAACATTCATTTTCAAGATTTTGTTTGAGTCTTTCTCGTGGATCTATAATTAGGAATTGAATCCCTGTGTTGGATAGTAATGCTATGTTTAACTTTTTGAAGAACTACCAAACAGTGTTTCCAAAGTGAGTATAACATTTCACCATATCATTTTAACCCCCTAGAAATGCTTGATGATTTTATTTCTCTAATGAATATAATTGTATAATATGCTTTGTTATCTGGCTGTGAAGTCCTTTCCAACAGTTCTTCTCTCAAATTACCTTCACTATTCCTGAAATTTTGCTGTTCAACTTAAATTTTAGAATTAGCCTTATAGGTTCTATAGGAATTCCAATAAGGATTTGACTAGAATTGGATCACAGATTATTTTAACAGGGTGAAACTAACTTGGCATATTATATTTTCAAATTACTACAAATACTGTGCATCTCAATATATTAGTTGTTGTTGAAATATCATGAAGCTTGAAAATGATTTAAGTTGTTAATTTGCATCTTTCATGGGATTCATTTCTAATGCATTTACTGTTTTTGTATTTATTTTAAGTGGTATACTTTAAAATTACTTGCTTATATATATGAGAGATTTACAAATAGCACTCCTATATGCCAAGTGTTCTTCTAAATGGTAAAGCAATGCAAGAATATTTTGTGTTTGTCTTTTTGTGTGTTGTGTAAGACTTCCCAGCTCGGGATTTTGTTTGGGATTGACTTCCATTTATTCATTGGTGCTTTTTTTGTGTGTTCAATAATCACAATGACTTTAAAATAGGAACCAAGAACATGTTGGCTCAACAAAGGGAAAACAAATGACCCAAACAGCAAGTGGGAGAGATGAGACTCCGATGGGTGGGACTGAAGAGCTGGCTCCTGTTCGTCTCCTTGGTGTCAGAGACCGTTAATTCTGTGCTGATATAAACTCTCTCGTGTGCTTTCCTTTACGTAAGTTTCTGATGATTAAGAATGTTTTCTCAGAGAAGCGTGTGTCCACTTGTTTTTCCCCACAGACACTTTGACTCTCACTTACAACAATTGAAAGCCCTTGTTAATGTGCGGCAGTTAATAGAATGGGGCAGAAACTCGTGGGGATGGGAAGACTAAGTACCCCTGGGTATTTCATTTCAGGTACTGAGAGCTTTCCATAGTTGATTTTGATTTTTTTTAATATACATAGTGTACGAATAAGGAAAAAAGTAAAAAGGTGAAGTAAAGAAAACACCAAAACAGCAGACAATACAAAACACAGCTGCACTTGTTCTCTGAGACTGCCGTAACAAATTGACACCAATTTGGTGGTTTCAAACAAAACGAATTTATTCTTTCACAGTTCTGACTGCCAAAAAACCCAGATCCAGCAGGGCCATGCTTCTGCCAGAGGTTCTCAGAATCTGTTCCTTTCTTCTTTTAGTTTCTGGTGGCCGCTGACAATCCAAAGTGCGATGGTTAATTTTATATGTGAAATTCCCTCGGCCACAGTGTCCACATTTGGTCAAGGATTATTCTGGATGTTTTGGTGAAGGTGTACTGGATGAGATTTACACTTAAATGGGTGGGCTTTGAGTAAAGCATATTGCTTTCCATAATGTGAGCGGTCCTCCACTAGTCAAGCTAGAGGACTGAACAGAACTTCCCCCGAGCAAGAGGAAAGTCTTCTTTCGGACTTTGTGATACACATCCTTCCTGGTTTCCCGGCCGGTAGGACTCAATCCACAGCTCTTTCCTGAGTCTCCAGCCTGCAGCCTCTCCCGTGAGGCCTTAGATTCACCAGGCTTCCGTAGTAACATGAGGCAATTCCTTAAAAACTAAAAACTAAAAACTAGTTCAGGTATACACACATCATATTGTTTCTGTTTCTCTGAGAAGCTCTGACAGTGGGATTCTGGTGGCATGCCCCCGATCTCAGCCTCCCTCTCTGTATTACTCTCTCATCTGTGGCTGATCTCCCTCTAGCTCTTTCTTTCGATATCTGTGATGGCCTCATTGTCTACCCAGATAGTCCAGGGTCAAAATTCTTAATTTGATTTCATCTGAAAAGAGCCCTGTTGTAAATTAAGCAATATTTTAAAATTCCTGAGATTAAGACTTGATATCTTTGGGTGACTACTAGTCAATGCATTACAGCTTTTACGCTTCAAAAGCCTGTACTGTAAAAATGTTTTTAAAGGTCAGGTTTTTACAGGCCAGACTACTGTCTGGTGCTGGGATTAACTGCAGTTTTCAAGTTCACTTTGTTAAACTCTTTCTTGGTTATTTTTTTCAGAGTTAATAACACATAGAAATGGTGTGCTTTGTTGTTCTTTGTTTTCCCTCAGAGCAAGTAAAGTAATACCAGAAGAAGCATACACTTTGGGTTTTCCCACAAAATATTTTTAGCCAGATGGCAGGGCATAGATGGGAGATGCCCTGGATGGGAAAACAAAGACTGGGATTCTAGGCACACTATACACTAATTAGCTGTGTGACTTTGGGTAACTCATTTTTCTTGACCTTATTTTCCTCATCCATGAAATATGTCAGTGTGGGTATGTGGCCTTTGTGGAATTTTTCCTTCTAGATTTTATGGACTTGTATCTGTAAACCGTTCTCTTTTATGATTTCACTTGATGGCAGAATAGCTGATCCAGGTGTTACTTATTATCCATCTCACCTACAACCCAGGTTGTCAGAATGAGTTACTGGAATATTCTAAAAACAACTCAAAACTTTGACATTTTAAAGCAGGCCAAATTATTTTGAAATACAACCAACATATGTTGAACAATGTTAACCTATTTAACTTACCAATTTTGTGTCAAACTAAAATAAAATATATCTTATGTAAGTATTAAAATATCAAATCACAAATGATAAATTCCTTACAGTGGAAATACTATGAATTGTACATTAAATAGTTAGATTTTGTACTGACAATATGACAAAAGAATAGTTGTTTTTTTAATCTGTTCATATACATATATATCAGTTTTCTCAAAGATGCATATAAATATCATGAATCTCTTCACATTTTTTACAGGTGATTATTATTTTATTTGTGTGATTAGGATTTAGAAGTCAAAGACTAGTTCCCTTTATATGTGTCAAACACATAAAGCTCATCATTAAATTACTTTTATGATAATAACAATGCTGATTACAGTACTGAAAATCTAGTAAGATAACATTATTTCACAATGGTGTCGATTATTCAGATTTTAATAGTTGATAGTGTGTCTCTGAAATTATAGTCATGCTTGATAATGGATAATTCCACAGAGCTAGAAATTTTTTTTAAAGTTTTTGTGCTAATATAGGCCGCTTAATATTAATTCAAATGACCTGAATAAATATTTGAAGTTTTTATTAGCGTTATTTCGAGAAGAGATCCTGAGGCCTTTTCAATTAAGAGCAGGACATACATCTGTATCTCATTCAAATAGCCCCTGACTATTACTCTCCCAGTGTTTTCACATAGGTGGTGGTCAGATTGTGAAGAGTTTAAATTAGTTACAAATTAACTTTTATTTTTAGGAAAACATTTCAAAAGGCAGTTACATTTTTAGTTTTTTGAGGAAATTCCACACTGTTTTCCAGACTGGCTGCACTGATCTGCATTCCCACCAACAGTGCGCTAGGGTTCCCTTTTCTCTGCATCCTCACCAGCACTTGTTTGTTGATTCGTTTATGATGGCCATTCTGACTGATGTGAGGTGGTATCTCAGTGTGGTCTTAGTTTGCATCTCTCTGATGGCTAGTGATGCTGAGTATCTTTTCATATGTCTACGGGCCATATATATGTCTTCCTTGGAGAAGTGTCTGTTCAGGTCTTTTTCCCATTTTTTAATTAGATTGTATTCCTGGTGTTGAGTCATTTGAGTTCTTCATATATTTTGGAGATCAAAGCCTTCTTCAATGTACCATTGGCAAATAGAATCCTAAAACACCAATTCAAAAGCACTTAAGTGCCGCAAAGTTCTCAACAGTGCTTGTACAATAACCAAGTGCTGGAAACAACTTAAGAACTTAAGTGCCCATCGGTAAAGGAGTGGATCAGAAAACTTTGGTCAACATTTACACAATGGAATACTATGCAGCAGAAAGAAAGAAGGAAATACTACATTTTGCAACAGCATGGATAAAACTGGAAAACATTATGCTAACTGAAATAAGCCAGTTGGTGAAACAAATACCATATGACATCACTTACAAGAGGAAACTGATGAACAAGATAAACCAACAACCAACATGGAACCATGGGCATAGAAACGTAGAACAGACCAACAGTGACCAGTGGGGAGAAAAAAAGGAGTAATGGTGAGAAGAAGGGGAAGGGACTGGTCAGAGAACATGTATGAAAGACCCACAGACATGGACAACAGTGAAGGAATTGACTTGGGGGAACAGGGGGTGGGCTGCGTGGAGGAGGGCAAAGGGGAAAAATTAGGACATTTGTAATAGAATAACAAAATTTCTAAAAAAATTTAAAAGAAAACATTTCAAATATATCTTGTACTCTTTCTCTACATCTTACACTTTTAATTATGTGTTCTTATTTTGAGGATTGATGAACTATAAGGGTGTTTTCTGCTAATACTTTCTAAGGAAAGATTGTCTCTGCCAAAATAACATGAAATTCAGTTACTTAATGAGTTTCCTCTTTGCGGATGTTTGAAATGGGCATATTGTCAGTATAATTAAACTAGCTTATGAATATCTAGAACATCTGAATGGCAAGACTGTATATGTGAAGAAAGGAGATCAAACCATTGAAATATCTATAGAGTAAGAAAACATCTCCTCCCATGACTCCTACTGGACAGGCAGGAAAGTGTACTGTCTAAAAGTGGAAGTGGATTACCTGGCCTTGACTTCCAGCTGTGTGACTTCCAGCGACGTAGGTAACACTGAGCAAGACGCTGCACTTTGCTGTGCCTCCATCTCTGCAGGGGTGACACGGAGGTGATAATCAGATCTACCGCACAGATGTGGGATGAAAATTGAGGACTAGCACTGAGTAAATATGCTATTGATATTAACAGTACTTATAAAGAATTTCTCTCTTCTCTAAAAATAAAAAAAAATCCATATTTTACCTCCCAAAGGAATTGCCCCATGGTGCAGTAGTTGGTGGGGCAGATTGCATTTTTGAAAATACCCATAGCAATATTTTTGATCCCATATACTCTTCTAAAACTTTGTAACTTTTCAATCCAAATCTAGCATCTAATTTCTCCTCGAGGACTGGCTGGTATAAATGGCTCATTCTAATCAACAGAACATAGCAGAAGAGAGGCTGCATGACTTCTAAGGCTAGGTCATATGAGGTAATATCGCCTCTCTCTTTCTCATTCTGTTCCTCTTTCCCTCTTTATTCTCTTGATGTCTACAGATGTTTACCTCTGGAACCCATCCCCCATGCTGTGCGGGAGCCTCGGCCACCGCTGAGACCATATGGAGTTGTTCCAGCTGACCGTCCTAGCTCAGAACTCACTGCCAGCCAGACGTGTGAGTGGGCAAGGCCTCAGATCGTCTTGGCTTTACAGCTGGTGCCAAGTGGAGCTAAGAAGAGCTCTCCTTGCCAAAGACTGCTCAAGTTGCAGATTAATGAATAAAATAAATATTGTCATTGTTTCAAACTATACATTTTGTGATAATGTGTTACACTGCCTCAGGAACTGGAATAACAGGCAAAGCAGATACATCGTAAATTATAAAGTGCCTATGAAAATTTAAGGAAGTGTGAGGATTAATTTTATGTGTCAACTTGACTGGGCTAACAGATACCCTGACACCTGGTAAAACACTATTTTGGGGTGTGTCTGTGAGGATGTTTCTGGGAGAGATTAGCATTTGATCAATAGGCTGAGTAAAGAAGATCTACCTCATCAATGCTATTGGGCATCCTCCAATTGATTGAGGGCCTAAACGAAACAAAAAGGTAGAGGGAGTGTGAATTTGCTTTCTTTGCTTGAGCTGAGATACCTTTCTTCTCTTGCCTTGGGGCATCCATGCTTCTGGTTCCTAGGCCTTTGGACTGAAATTGAATTTGCATCATTGGCTCCCTTGGTTCACTCGCCTTTGACCTTGGACTGGAAGTTACGCCATCAACTCCCCTGGTGTCTGGCCCTCCCACTCAGACTGGAACTACCCCAGTGGCTTTCTTGGCCCTCCAATTTACAGACAACAAAATCAGAGAACTTCTTGGCTTCCATAACTATGTGAACCAATTCTGTAACAAATCTCTTACATATTTTTCTTTATATCCTATTGATTCTATTTTCTCTGGAGAGCCCAGAGATATAGTGAGTAGTACTATATAGTGAGTAAGCCTACCAAGGCTTCAGTAATAATAAAGATATGAAAATTATTGGGTGTCTGTACATGACTCAGCAGGATAGAGTCCAAATTGGAGAATCTGCCATCTCTAGGTTTAAATCCCAGCTCTAACCTTAACTTGTGGGAAAATGTGTGCACGTTATTTTTCCTTTCTTTGTATGAGTTTTCTTAAGCAGATTTAAGGGGTAGAAATAGAAAAGGTCTCCTGGAATTAATGAGGATGAAAGTAGACCGTAGACAGACCAGAGTAAAGCCTTGGTCAGGGTCAGCTACTGTTTTCATTTACTGAACCGACATTGTATAGCAAGTGTCCTTTATATGTCAGGCCCTTGAGGAGCCCCCTTAGGTGCCACAGTCTCTGGCACCTGGAGCTTAGAATCTCCACACAAAGACACTTTTTTTATTTATTTTTGTTTGCTTGTTTGTTTGTATCAATTTCAGCCCATTATTAACTTATAATTTCTTGATTCTTCTAGTGTTATTAATTAATTCCCTAAATCTTGTTTAACCTTCCCCAGTCACTTTTTTCTATTATGTAGCCCCCTTAACAATACTGATTTCAGAAAATAAGTCTGAGGATTTTAAACAAATCCTGAGCACCTCCCCCATCACCCTCAGTAAACTTCTCTGTGTAATTCTTTCTGATCTTATTCCTACAAGGAAACCATCAACAAAATGAAAAGACAGCCCACTGAATGAAAAAACATATTTACCAATGATGCATCTGATAAGGAGTTAATGTCCAAAATTTATAAAGAACTAAAACAACTCAACAGCAAAAAACAAACCAATAATCCAAGGGAAAAAATGGGCAAAAGACCCAAATAGACACTTCTCCAAAGAGGACATAGAGATTGCAATGCCAGTAGACTTATGAAAAAGTATACAATGTTACTAATCATCAGAGAAATGCAAATTAAAACCGCAATGAGATGTCCCCTCATACTTGTCAGAATGGCTTTCATCAATAAATCAGCAAAGTGCTGGTGAGGATGTGGAGAAAGGGGAACCCTTCTGCACTGTTGGTGGGAATTCACATTGGCACAGCCACTGTGAAAAACAGTATGGAAATATCTACAAAAACATAAAAATAGAACTGCCTTATGAACCAGCGATTCCACATCTGGGGATTTATCCCAATGAAACTGGAACACTAATGTGAAAGAATAATGAGCACCCTGGGTTTATTGCAGTGCTATTTATAATTGCCAAGATTTGGAACCCACCCAAGTAAGTGTCCATCAGTGGAGGAGTAGACAAAAAAGCTGTGGTACATTTACACCATGGAATACCACAATACTCGACTGTAAAAAAGAGGGAAATCTTACCTTTTGCGACAACATGGATGCACCTGGAGAGTATTATACTACGTGAAATAAGCCAGTTGAAGCAAGACAAGTACCACATGATCTCACTGATATGTGAGATCTAATGAACAAAACAAACTGATGAACAAAAATAGAAACTGAATCATAGATGCATGGAACAGACGGGCAGCTGTCAGAGGGGTGGAGGGGCACTGGATAAAAGTATGTGAAGTGATTAGCCAAAGCACATATATGTTTGTGTGGTGACGGCCTGAGGGAAGTAGGGGGCAATGGCTGGGCAGAGGTAGGCAAAGGGGGGAAATGGGGATATCTGTAATAGACTAAAAAATAAGAATAAAGTTTAAAAACATAAAAAGACTCAGACAACAGGCAATATATGGTGCATACCAGAGGGAGAGGGGGATGGGACGAGGTAGAAGAGGGTAAGGTAAACAGGGCACAAATGAAGATGGTGGACACTTGACTTGGGGTGGTGAACACACAATTCAATATACAGACGATGAATTAGAATCGTACATCTGAAAACTGCATACTTTCAATAACCCATGTCATCTTAATACATTCAATACAATTTCTTTAAACATAAAAAAAAACATCTCTTTACAGTGTTTTCCATTAATGCATTTGATAAACATTGCCGGCCTGCTGTCCAGCACTGTGGCACTGTGGACATGGTGAAACCACAGCAGGACAGCGCAGGCCCTGCTCCAAAGGGACCTACCCTTTTCCAGGGACAATAGCAGAGGCTATGATCATCCTCTCGTAATAAAGATGACCCGGAGGACAAAGGTGTATGGGAAACTTAGATTAAGAGGTCAGTGTTTCTGTAGAAAAGATGTTCATTTTGAGATTTGGAAGATCAGTAGAAGATCAGATAAGGCAACTTCCTCTACTCATGCTCTCTCTACTCTTGTCTCAGTCCGTTCAGGCTGCTATAAGAAAATCCCTCAGGCTGCATGGCTTATAATTAAGATATCTATTTCTCATGGTTCTGGAGGACCGAAGTCCAAGATCCGTGTGCCAGCATAATTGGTACAGTGCCCTCATCTGCCTTGACGCCAGCAACTTGTTCACTGTGTCCTCCCAGGATGGGAGGGGCCGCCAATCTCTCTAGGTAGGATATTTGTTTTATTTATCTTTGTGCTCTTGGTACTGAACATGGAGCACAGAAATTTGTCATTAGAAGTTTTTTAATGAATAAATAAATGCTTAAGTCTACACAATTAAATTTAATGCTGAATAGCCAAATTAAGTTAGTCTTTCTCATAAATGATTCACTTACTCAAGTTCCCTATAGAATGGAACAATTACAAAAGTAACACTTGACAACACTCTTCATAACACAGAACTCCATTAACTCATATACTCAGGGGTAATAATTTATAATCTGTTTTCTTTTCATAGCAACAATGCTTGGGAATGAAGGATGGTGAAAGTAACTCTCTAAAGCAAAATGATGGCAAACATTTGGTTTTGAAATGAAACATGTAGAAAGGAAATTGAGTGGCTGGAAAAACTGGTCTTTCATTGATTGTGCTATCAAAATAAGTGGCTTTTATGAAGGGATTGGGAAAGAAGGGAAATCTCTTTCCCTTAATGTGGTCTCGTCAGGATTTTCCGTAAGTGTTATGTGTGTTTTACCAGTTTAAGGTGGCAGGGGTGTGGGGAACAAAGGTCAAAATCTGCTAAACTGTTACGACATTTGATTTGCAACTATTTTTTTAATTTTCCAACTGTTCACATTTTTCTGTGAGCTTTTTCATAAAAGAAAAATGCAATATTTCACAGCTGTCATTGAACAATTTGATTTATTAATGCCACTGATAATAAGCAAGTTGATTCACAATAAGCATTCTGCTGTAATTAGTGTTTCCTGAAAATGCCCTGTGTCTCCATCCTGGATACCCCCCTACTGCCGACCTGCCTACTTTGACTTTTTTCAGGTTTAGTTGTGGTTTTCTCTCTTCCAAGAGTGGTTTTTCAGACTTTATTTTTCAGAGTGATTTTAGGTTCATGGCAAAACAGGTGAAAGGCACAGAGATTTTTCACTCACTTCCTGTCCCCACATACGCACAGCCTCCCCCATCAACACCCTCTATCACAGTCGTTCATTTGTTACATTTGAACCCCCACTGACACATTGCATCACCCAGAACCCACAGTTTACATTAAGGTTCACTCTTGGTATTGCACATGTTATGGGTTTGCACACATGCCTAATGACATTTATCCACCATTATGACATCACACGGAGTGATTTCATTGCCTTACAAACCCTCTGCATTCCACCTGTTCATCCCCACCCTCTCTCCACAACCCCTGGACACCATTGACCATTTTACTATGTGTATAATTTTGTCTTTTCTAGAATATCATATAGCTGGAATCACACATTATGTAGCCTTTACAAACCAGCTTTTTTTCACATAGTCATGTATTTAAAAGTTTTCCATGTCTTCTCATAGCTTGATATCTCATTTCTGTTCAGTGCAGAATAACAGTCCTTTGTCTGGATTTAACGTAGTTTGTCTGTTCACCTACTGAGGGACATCTTGGTTGTTTCCAGGTTTTGAGAGTTGTAAATGAAACTGCTCTAAATATTCATGTACAAATTTTTACCTGGACAGAAGTTTTCAACTCACTTGGGCAAATACCGAAGACTGAATGGTTCCTGTGTGTTTAGTTTGGTATAAAACTGCCAATCTGTCCTCCCTAATATTCGTGCCATCTTACATTAGCCCCAGCCATGAATGAGAGTCCCTGTTGCTTCACGTCCTTGCCAGGCCTTGATGTTCCCAATGTCATGGATTCTGGTCATTCAAATAGATATATAGTGGCATCTCATTGTCATTTCAACTGACATTTCCATGATGAAATTAAAATAAAAGCTCATGATATAAATAATATAATTATCTGGTCCTAAAATTTATGGAAATAAGGTAAAAATTATATAAATACAGCAGGCATTGAAGATTTGAATGAATGTTTGTCAAACTAACTGATAAAGTTGACAATAGAATTGTTTATAAAACACACTTTTAGCCTGAAGAAACTGAGCTTTGAAGAAGCTATTTAACTTGGTCCATGATCACCCTTATTAAAGTAATAAAAATAAAATGTAAAACACTAACCTCTGCACCATATGGAATCTTAGAGGACATGACTTTTTCACAACTTTACTTTACACACACAACATCTGGATTATATTTTGGCAAATGAATGTACAGAAAAGATTAGTAAACTCTTACTGAGCTGAACCACATTAAAAGAACCTAAACTCTTCATGCCTTGAAAACCTTGGCATCTATGATCTTTTAATACACAAAACTATTTAAACAAAGCAATGCATTTCCAGTTCTTTATTGTTTCTATTAGTCTTTCTTTTCTTATCACATTTTGAACTTCAGTAAGATTTTGAATAATATTAAGGCTGTAATTGTATATTTTTGCTCAGTCTAATTTATGGGTTTCTCTTTCTAACCTACCTACTTGTGATTTGTTTCTATAGCCCGACTCTGCCCACATAAATTTATCAAACAACAATTGTATTAATGCCAACTATACATAAAGTACAAGTTCTTTCCAACAAGTCTGCTTGTCTATGTGATTTTGTTATATCAATGAATGCTTTCTGGATGAGGAAAAGAAAAAAGTTATCTCACTCGACCTGCCAGGCATATTTGAATTCATGTTTACCCAGTAGGATGGATTTTGTAAATGGTGTGTGTGTGTGTGTAAGAGAAAGAGAAAGAGACAGAGACAGAGAGACAGGGACAGAAAGGGAGAGAAATATGTGTTAGATAGACAGATGGTAACTAGATAATAGATAGACAGATAGACAGACAGATAGATAGATAGACGGATTGATAGATAGATAAAACACATGGCAGCAACAGAAATAAATGGAACATACATCCCAGTCGCTACGCTAAACATAATTAAAATGTCAATTCTCTAAGTCAGAAGTTCTCCACCGGGATAATTTTACCTGTCCCTCTCCCATCTGCCTCTTCTAACCCCTACCCACCACCCCCCCCGGCCCAGGGACATTTAGCAATGTCTAGAGAAACGTCTAAATTTGTACCTGGAGGAGGGTGATACTGACACCTGGCAGGCAGAGGTATCTGATACTGCTAAACATATATAAAACACAGGACAGCCCCCAAATCAAAGAATTATTCAGCCCAAAATGTCAATAGTAGCAAGGTTGAATAAGCCTACTCTTAGTAAATTGTGGACCTTCTCCTGCAGCCTTCGTGTTTTATATTCCTTAAATATATGTATTGATTATTAATGCATTCTAAGATATAGTTATGGTAACTTTTCTGATAAATTTAGTTGTCTGGAATGAGGCAAACACCTCAATAGTTCAGTGCAATTTGTTTTTTTTATTTTTTATTATTGTTTAAGTACAGTTGTCTCAATTTTTGCCCCACCACTACCGTCCCCCACCACCTCCTCCAAGTTCAGTGCAATTTAGAATGCTGGGAGCAGTAGGTTTATTACTCAATGGAAGAAAAATAAAAGAAATATTCGAGGGTCCTAAAGAGTTAAATAGTATTTTTTCATTCATTCCTTAAGTCATTAGTTTACAGTAAAACTTCATTAAGGCAATGCAGTTTTATTCTCAATAGCATGATTAAAAGAAAAATGTACTCCTTAGCCAAATAAATGTAACATCGTTTGCTAATAAGTAGGTGCAATAATCTAAACCACCTCCCCTCCCCATCCATCCTTCCTCACCCCTCTCACCATCCCCAGTCTTTGTCATTAAAGTTTGGAATGAGCTGTTAGTCCTAATGCAGAGAACATAAACAAATTTAGGTTTCAGATGGGAAAACATGATTTTTATAAATATATGTTAACGATTTTCTGTTATCTTTCTCCTTTTTCTTCAGGGCAATTCCCTCTCTTTCTCTGTCTCTCCCTCCTCTCATCCACATCTCTCCTGCTGTAACAATACCATTACCATCTATTTGCATTGATAATAAATAAAAGGCATCGGCAGCGATGAAGATACACTGATATGTTTTCAAACTTCATGACTTTCTCTTATTTGATCTTCCTGATGTGCACTATCCACTATGACCCAATTAATCTTGAACACAATACCAGACCTGTAGACTGTTTGGTTTTAATTTACTAGGTTATAACTAGTGGTATTTTCTCCTTGGGTATTGTGCTCTGCACCCATAAATTATTTGGTAGCAATTATCTCTTAAAATGCATCCAAATGTGTTTCACTTGCCTCTTGAATTCCAAGTAAGCCTTCAGTTAAAATTGTCCTAAGAACTTATTCTAATATTCTTTTCATTCTTTCTCTTTGGGGGCTTGCACTTTGTGCAATTTCAGGAGTGCTAGAAGCTGCAATAACTCCATCTGTGTGCAATTCCATATCTAATTTCTCTGCAAATTAAAAATAAGGTGATTATAGTCCAAAATTCCCTAATAATGTTGAATTATCAGGTAAGCTGTTAAAATCAGAGTTTAAACAAGTCAAAATTGGGGACTGTGGGAAACCTGTCAGGTACTGTAAATCTTATATGCGGGGTCCACAGACACTGCTTATGTAAATGGATGAATCTATGAAAGAGTC
>PVKM010030489.1:0-17260 GCA_004027735.1 Carollia perspicillata
TTTGATGTGTATTTTTAACATCTCAGTTAAAAACAATTTTATGCCCCAGCTGGTGTGCTCAGTGGATTGAGTGCCAGCCTGTGAACCGAAGGGTTGCAGGTTTGATTCCCAGTCAGGGCATGTGGGTTGCAGGCCAGGTCCCCAGTAAGGGGTGCTCAAAAGGCAATCACACATTGGTGTTTTTCTCCCTCCCTTCCCCTCTCTCTAAAAATAAATAAATAAATAAAATCTTTTAAAAAAATTTTTAAAGAATTTAATAAATAGTGTGTGTAAACAATTTCCAAATTTCCTTATAGTTCCAAATCTATGACTCTATTCAACAGTCCTTCTCTTTGCCACCCTTCTCCATGGTATGTGTATGGGGTAGGTGGAGAGGAGTCAGGGCTGAGGGAGAATTTTCTGTGTACTCCGGGGAGGTGCAGGGGTTCCGGGAATAGACCCATTCTCCCAAACTTTGGATGGGGAATGGTGGTAGAAAGGACAAGGCCCCTTTACCTAGGATCCTGCCATGTCAGAGCTGGGTAGGCCATTAGAAAACACCACCTCACTGGCTAGAGGCCGAACCAAGGCCCACTGGAGAAGTGACTAGCTCCAGGCCACAAACACAGGCTGTCCCTGGCCCCCTGGTGGTAGGATAGGAGGCACAGGGCTGTGCTCTAGGAGGACTGCAGGGCCTGTTCCCATCCTGCTTCTCAGGCTACTTGTCCACAAGGCCAGGGTTTTGTCATCTCCACAGTGACAGGCCTGGGGATATTTAGAGGGTTAATATGAAGACTTAGGGGGTGGAAGGAAGGCCGCCACTGGAATTCTTCAGAGAAAGCTGCCCACTCTCTGACCTGGAGCTAGTGGAGAGCACAAAGGTAAGCTGCACTTATACAGACTCGGGCCTTGGCAGAGCCAGACCACTCTGAGGCTGCCAGACTCACATCAGGACTTCCAGGCCCCACCCCCAATCACTTTCCTGCTCTGATCTCCAGACAGCAGTCTCCTTCCTCCTGGCAGGTGGACTCCAATATTTCAGGGGCCCACTCATCTAGCAGCCAGCCAGAGTTGTGGAAGCAAAGCTCCTGAAATTCCTGACCACCAGTGGGCCACGGAGATCATGGGGGACAAGAATAGCATTCATCCATATATCCTCCTGGGCCTGAGGACTTTAGTAAGGCAATCCCCAGCTCAGCCAACCAACAACCGTGAACTCCACCCCCTGCCCCCGCCCTCCCACATACCCTAATGAATAAGGAGCTCTTGGAAGCCTTTGGTGGGGTGGAGTTGGAGATCCCTGTAACTTGGGTCTGCCTTAAAGACCTGTTCTCTCACTGCAACTTTTGAGAGTATATCTGAGAGGGTGGTGGGGATGGACCCCTGCAGAACATGCTGTGTTCTGCTGAATGCCACCAGCTTCACAGACCCTAATTAATCCCAGCACAGAGGCTTTCAAAGCCACTTCTGGGTCAACGCCTCCCCTTCTGCAGCCTCACTTTCCCTGTGCCTGGGATTAGTCTCATGAGCTGGGTTGCTGAGGTCAGTTCAGGTTCCCGTGCTGCTGGGAGCCTGAGGAACGGTTGGGGGTCAGTGAGTGTTGGAAGCTGTAGGGGCTAGGAACCCCTGGGAGAGATGCAGGGCCAGCCACTTGGCCAATCATGACCTTTGGTCTTCATCTGGCTGACTCCCATCTGAATGCCATGCCTCAAAAATCCACATCGCTGCTCCCTGAGATGACAAATCAGAGCCAAGATCCTCTCTCCAGCCTTTCCCAGACTCACTTCCACCTTCCCCAGGACACTCTAGCCTCTTGTTTCTACTCGTCACTGGCTTGCTTGCTCAAGCCCTTTGTCTTCATGCTTCTCCTCCACCTTTGAGCTCTTTCCTAGTTGTACTGTTGAATGAGCCACATACATTTCCTCTTTTCATCACACCATGGAAGTAATTGCTACTCCCTATTGCTGTATTTAGTGGTTCTGTGCCTGAGTGGTTGCCCATCTCAGGTCAGTCTCCAGCCAGAACACTCTCTGCAGGTCCCAAGACAGTCTCAGACAAATGCTGTGTGCTTGTAGGATAACGTTGCTGCATCTTCTACTTCCAAGGTAGAAATTTTGATGTGGCCTCTTTCAGCCCACCACCATTTTCATTGGATGTTCACTGAACAGTGACACTGGGTATCATGACATGGTTGCTAGATAATGGCCAGTGACTTCTTCAGCATGAACATCACTAGAAAGTGGAGGTCATGTCCAGGGGTGCTGAGGGCAGGCCCCCGCTTAGGCAAGGATGGAAATCGAAATAGGAAAGAAAATAGATAAAAATGAGAGGGAGGAAGAGAAATGCTGATGCCCAAGGAAAGACAAAACAAGAATCTCTATCAGAGCTCAAGAGGTCCACAATGTTTGGAAAGAGTTGGGGAACTTTGCCAGATTCCCTGAGGGCACTTGCCAGATGAAGATTGGGGGATGACGGGCCGGCAAATAATCCCCCATGGGTGGGAGGGAAGGGGGATGAGTAGGAAGGTGATTGCCCTTGACTGAGTGCCTGTGGCATCAGCTGGATTCTGTGACTTCAAAAATCAGATGAGGGCCCTGGCTAGCGTAGCTCAGTGGATTGAGCGCGGGCCTGCGAACCAAAGGGTCACCGGTTCGATTCCCAGTCAGGGCACATGCCTGGGTTGCGGGCCAGTTCCTAGCAGGGGACTCATGAGAGGCAACCATACATTGATATTTCTCTCCCTCTCTCCTTCCCTTCCCCTCTAAAAGATAAATAAATTAAATTAAATTAAAAAAAATCAGATGAGGAGCACAACAGGCTGTTCCAGTGTCTCATCATCTCAGTAGCTACGGAGACAATGGCCTGTTTTCTCCTGCTCTCCTGGAGTCCTGCTGAACAATTCATCAACAAATTTTGTGTAAGAAGAGAGAGAAGAAACACACATACACACACACACATACACAAACCCTACCCTGGTAAGGCCGAGGATCTGGTGGGAAGATGGAGAAACAAACAATTAAAATTCGGTGAGAAATAATGTACTAGACACCTGATTCGATTGTCCTATGAGAACAAAGGGGGTAGGCGTGTGTGTGCATGTCTGTGCAAGCACGAGCATGCACACGCACGGTTCCCAAATAACAGCCAGCGTCTACTCACACTCACTGTGTGTTATATAACGTGGTGAGAGCCTTTCATGTGTCACCCCATTTGATCCTCACAACACCGTGAGGTGGGTGCCACTATTATCTCCATTTCGGAGATGAGTAAACTGAGGCATGAGAGCTCTTAATCATTTTGCTTCTGCTTCTCATTTACACTTCATAGCAGTTCTAGAATTCCATGTTATTTCAGTTTTATAGATGAGCACACAGATTCCAAAAGATTAAGCACTTCACCCAAAGTCACCCAGTTAGTAAATGACTGAGTTGGAATGTTTGACCAAGCTTGTCTGAGTTCATTTCAATATCTTCTGTTTGGTCTGCTTTCATCAGTAAATGCGAATACTTGACTTTGTTTTTGCCATCTGTAAACTAGGAGAAAAACATCTTAGTGTCAAATATAAAAATTTCCCTAGCCTGGAATCTTTGGAAGATCTACCTTTGGGGGTAGAGGTAAGGTGATAAATTTTCAAAATTGGCACAGACCTTCTTGGACAGGAGAATTCTGGAAAACAGCTTCATTCCTATCAGCAGATCTGACAGGGGCCAGAGGAGAAAGCTTGAAATAGAACTGGCTGCCCTTCACCTCTATGGGCTCAAGGGAGCTGTTAGCATGGCTCTGAATAACCCATTCCATGAAGAATGTGCTGGGAATTTCCTTATGTGGCAGGGTATTTGACTGAATGATTGCACTGTGCCAAATGAACTCTCCTTCCCATTCTACAACCAGAGATAAGAATTGGCACTATTTAGCCTTGAGGATGAACATTAAAAAGAAAAGGTATAAAGACATTTAAAGGCATACAAGTTTATCATGAAGAATGTGGGAACCATTTTTCTTTTCTCTGTTATGGTTTGGACAAGAAGGAGAGATTTTGAATACAGTTACAGAGATTTAGATTAGCTGTGAAGAACTTCCTGTTACAATGGAGAGATGCTAGAGTAGATTATATCATATTTTTAAAGTACATTTTATTGATTATGCTATTACAGTTGTCCCAATTTTTCCCCCTCAGCCACCCAGCACCCCCTATTCCCTCCAGCAATCCCCTCCCCTTAGTTCATGTCCATGGATCATTCATATAAGTTCTTTGGTTTCTCCATTTCCTATACTGTACTTAACATCCCCCTGTCTATTCTGTACCTACCAATTTGTACTTCATAATTCCCGTACCTTTTCCCTCATTCTCTCCCTTCTGCCTCCCAACTGATAACCGTCCAAATGATCGCCATATCTATGATTCTGTTGTTGTTCTGCTTGTTTGCTTAGTTTGTTTTTTAGCTTCAACTATTGTTAGTTGTGAATTTACTGCCATTTTAATGTTCACAGTTTTGTTCTTGTTTTTCTTAAATAAGTCCCTTTAATATTTCCTAAAGTAACGACTTGGTGATGATGAACTCCTTTAGTTTTTTTCTTGTCTGCGACACTCTTTATCTCCCTTTGATTCTAAATGATATCTTTGCTGGGTAGAGCAATCTTGGCTGTTGGTCCCTGGTTTCATGACTTTGAATATTTCTTGCCAGTCCCTTCTAGCCTGCAAAGTTTCTTTTGAGAAATTAG
This sequence comes from Carollia perspicillata, assembly GCA_004027735.1. Classification (NCBI taxonomy): domain Eukaryota; kingdom Metazoa; phylum Chordata; class Mammalia; order Chiroptera; family Phyllostomidae; genus Carollia; species Carollia perspicillata. The sequence goes on from PVKM010030489.1 coordinate 4,702, forward strand.
CTGACAGTCTACAGCCATACGATCCTGAATGCACCCACTGTCATCTGATCTCAGAAGCTAACCAGGTCAGGCCTGGTTAGTACTTGGATGGGAGAAATCGGCTGATGGTATTATGGGAACTCCTTTGTAGGTAAGTCTCTGCTTTTCTCTTGCTGCTTTTAAGATTCTCTCTTTATCTTTAACCTTTGGCATTTTAATTTATGGTGTGTCTTGGTGTGGTCCTGTTTGGGTCCAACTTGTTTGGGATTCTCTGTGCTTCCTGGACTTGTATGTCTATTTCCTTCACCAAATTAGGAAAGTTTTCTTTCATTATTTTTTCAAATAAGTTTTAAATTTCTTGCTCTTCCTCTTCTCTTTCTGGCACCCCTATGATTCAAATGTTGGTACGTTTGAAGATGTCCCAAAGGCTCCTTAGCCTATCCTCATTTTTTTTGGATTCTTTTTTCTTCTTGCTGTTCTGATAGAATGTTTGTTTCTTCCTTATGTTCCAAATCATTGACTTGATTCTTTGCTTCATCCCCTCCACTGTTGGTTCCCTGTAATTTTTTTCTTTATTTCACTTAATGTAACCTTCATTTCTGCCTGGGTCTTTTTTATGCTGTTGAAGTACCCAATGAGTTCCTTGAGCCATCTGTATAATAACCAGTGTTTTGAATTCTACATCTGACAGATTGCCTATCTCCATTTTGTTTAGTTCTTTTTCTAGAGTTTTGTTCTGTTCTTTCATTTGGGCTCTATTTCTTTGCCTCTTCATCTTGGCAGCCTCCCTGTGTTTGTTCCTGTGTATTAGGTAGAGCTGCTTTGACTCCCTGTCTTAGTGGTGTGGCCTATTGTAGAAAAGCTCCCTGTTAAGTGGACGGGGGCGGGGGGGGGGCGACACTTGACGTAATCGCCAGGGTGGGGCAACCAATGGGGCCATTCTGTGGCTCTGTGTGGGGGAGGGCTCAAAAAGGGGACAATGCTGCTGCCTGGCCTCTGTAGTTTTTTCTGGGAGGAAGTTGTCTCCTGGTACACACCTTGATGCCAGACACTTCACTTTCTCCCTGTAGGCCACTGATGCCCTTCTAGCTGTTGCCTTGGTGCTAAAGCCCAGAGGATATGAGTCTGAGAAGTCCTAAGTCCACTGCAGTCCCTTTAAAAAGAGACTCTGGAGAATCCTTCAGTTTCTTTGGCCGCCCCAATCCCCACTGGTCTTTACAGACAGAATTTATGGGGACTTCTCTTCCTGATGCTAGAACCCTGGGCTGGGTGGTCTGGTGTGCTGGGAATCCCTCATTCCCAAGGTATCCCTCCTGATTTTTATCCACCACACATGGGTGTGGGACTGCCTGTTCCACTTCTCCACACCTCTCTGCACTTCTCCACGTGTCTCACATCTCCATGCCTCCTACCTGTCTAATGAATGTGGCTTCCTTAATTCCTTGGTTGTTGGACTTCCATACAGCTTGATTTTCTAACGATTCTGAGTGATATTTGTTTTGTAGTCTAGTCGTAATTTCTGCTGTGGTTGTGCAAGGAGGCAAGTCATGTTTACCTATGCCTCCATCTTGACCAGAATTCAGATTATATCAGGTTTAAGGAAATGAGCTGTGACTATATTTAGAACAGTGCTGTCCAACAGAAATATAGTGGAGCCATATATATAACTTTAATTTTTTAGTGGCCATCTTAAAAAACTAAGAAGAAACAGGTTAAATTTCATTTTATAATATATTTTATTTAACCCAGTAGATCCAAAATATTGGCAATAAAATAATGCAATCAATGTAAAAACAACTAATGAGATACTTCACATTTTTTCATATTGTTTCCAAAATGAAACTGTACTGTACTCTACACTTACAACAGATCTGAACACAGACTAGCCACATGTCAAGTGCTTAGCTTAGTAACTATATGTAGCTTGTGGCCACTGTATTGATCAGCACAAGTCTAGAATTGCTAATGACAGTCAGACACCCAATGGCAAACACAAGGTATTGTCTGGTCTTATCTAAAGGCAGAAAGTTCTCTAGAATGACTGAGGGCCTATGTGGGTAAAGGCCAAGAAAACCTTAACTCTTGGAGGCCTTCTCAGCCTTCCTTATTGCTAGAAATATGAAGGCACATTGCCCTCCGGCCATTTTTGGAACCTACTCGGCAGTGCTCTGTGTTCTCCTTCAGGTCTGTCAGACTCAGTGTTTGTGGGGTGTTAGCCCAGGTGGGAGGAACACAGTGCCCAGGAGATCAAGGAAATGGTTCCATCCTGGGGGAGACAAGTAGCTCTATTCTCTTCTTACCCTGCCTGTCTGTCTTGCTGGTATAAATAACTGCTCACAGGAGGAGCCAGCTCGGACAGAAGGGACCGACAGAATGAAATCTGGCTTGGGGTGCAGTGTGCAACATAGGTCCTGTCCGGGCCTATCCTCTCTTACCTGCACTGTTCCAAGTTCTCTGTCTGCAATACCCCTTCTCCATGTGCCTGCCTGGCTCTCTCCCTCACCTTGTTCTTATCCCTGCACAGTGTCATCTGCTCTAAAAGAGCCACCCTGAAGCCCCATCCCATCACACTCTCCTCTCACCCAGCTTTATTTTTCTTTACTTCTTACCACTACCTGACATTATGAAGTTAGTTGTTCACTATCTGCCTTCCTCATGAGAATGTGAGCTCCATGAGGGTAGGGACTTCATCTGGTTTACCACTACATGCCAAGGGTCTAGCTCAGTGTCTGACACATAGTAGGTGCTCAATACATATTTTCTGATGGAATTCATTCTGAAAAGAAAACTTGTTATAATTCAGAGGAGAACCAATATAATGAGGGAGTCATATAGCACATTTCCATTTTTTTTCTCATAAAATTTCTGACTTTGGGTCCGTTCACTTCTATGTGAAGCACAAGATGAAATAAATAAGAGAAATTATAGATAGCTCCCAAGCATCTTGGAAAGGAAAACCTCTGCTTCTTTACAATCTAGAATGGTCTAATCTTTCTTCATAGTGTTCTCGGAAGTTTTCTCCCTCTATGTCTCATCATTAGAGTTCAATGGATAAAAAATAATGAGAAGAGGGATCCGAGATGAATTATTGGTAAAGATACAGACAACCCAGCTGAGGTTACAGACTTGCTGTAGTACATTCCCTGGTACTCTCCACCATCCTACCAAAAAAAAAAAATGTCTTTAGCCCCTGACAAAAAAGAGCTCAGTCTATTGTATTGCAAGAACATTCCTCTTCAACCTGAAACTTTGGGTAAAGAACAAATTTACAAAGGAAGAAACCAAGGGACACAAAAAGTCAAAAGAGAATCTCCCTTCTCCTGAGTCCCACCCCAAGACGGTGAGATAGATAGCGAATGAGGTAGTCCTAGTTTGCAGAACATGCAAAATTCAGGATAACTCAGCTACATTCCAGAAAATGGCATTTCCTGAGCAAAAGTGTTTCCTAGGGCCAGGCAACAAAGGCTTTATCAGACCCACTGCAGAAGAGAAACTGATGTCCCCAACCTCATCCCACCCAAAGGCACATTTAGTCTTCCCTGGGATGCAGTCTACAGCCCGAAGTACACCTGAGTACAGAGACATCTCGTCCATGTTAGCAGGCTGGCCCAAGGCAACCCTGCTAAGTGCCTGGAGTCATCTCACTCTTGTTCACTGAGAGTGTTACTCCTCCAAAAATTGAATTAGTAAAGGACTCTTGCAGATTTTGAAGAGTTTTCAAACCTAAGAAATGAATTGCTGAGAACGGAGTTGGAGGAGATACCTATCAGCGTTGGGGTCTGTGCAGCATCGCAGTATGCAGGTTACTCACTGATCTGTCAATGCACACCGTTAATCCCATGGAAACGATCACCGGAAACCAGCTCAATATGTCAGTGGATCCTTTTCCATCTCTGTTCCAGGCAAATGTGTGGTGTTGATGGATATCAAAGGCGTGAGAGGGAGCTGAAATATTCCACTAAAACCAAGTCTAATTGAAGCCAGGATCTGGTGGGCCAGAGCTTGATAAATGGAATCATACCATACTTTGCTCTTCATTCCATGCTTATCATTTCTGTCAGTATTCTCCTTTTGGCATAATGGACACTGAGCAAGACCTGGGAGACAGAACACAAAGGTTTGCTGACTAGCTCTGCCCTATAATAACTAAGTCTTGGGCAAGTTTTTAAAATCTTAGTGTATTAGTTTCCTGGGGCTGCTGTAACAAAATACCAGAAACTGGTTGGCTTACAGAAGAGAAATTTATTGTCTCACAATTGTAGAGACTAGAAGTCCAAGATCAAGGTGTTGGTCAGATTGGTTCCTCCTGAGAACCAATGAGGAAGGATCTGTTTCATGTATGTCTCTTAGCTTCTGGTGGTTTGCTGGCAATCCTTGACATTCCTTAGCTTGTAGATGAATTACCCACTCTCTGCCTTTGTGCTCACATGGTATTCTTCCTCTGTGTCTCTGTGCCCAAATTTCCCCTTTTAATAAAGACACAGTCATATTGAATTAGGACCCACCTCACTGATCTCATTTTAACTTGATTACCTCTGTAACAACCCTATCTCCAAACAAGATCACCTTCTGAGGCACTGGAGGTTAAGACTTTAACATTTGAACCAGGTGGAACACAAATCAAAGCACACCACATAGCTAGTTCCCTCATCTGTGAATGGGGATTGTGACACAGCTCTCTCTCACACCACTGTCGTGGTTGTGAAAGTGCCTCAAAGAGGCTTGGTCCACAGAAGACTAGTGGGCATCTGTTTTGTCTGAATGTGCATGTGCCTCGGTGCTGTCTGCACTAGACTGTGTCCCTAAGGAGCAGGGCTTTGGTGGGGTACTCATCCTGTGAGTGCCCAACATACGTGAGCAGGTGCTTGACCAAAGCATTTTGATGATGGTGAAGACAAAAGGCTGGAAGAGAAAAATCTGAAGACAGATGAGCCAGGGTTATAAAAAGTCCGATATAAGTGCTGGCGAGGAAGTGAAGCTCCAGAATCCCCATTCACTACTGACTGGAGTGTACACTGGTATAAATACTTTGGAAGGCAATTTGGAATTATGCATAAATAGGGAAGCAATTCCACTCCTAGGTATATACTCTAGAGAAATGCTTATACATGTCCCCAGGAGAGATGTGCAAAAAGTTCATAGCAGCACTGGTTGCAAGAAAAAAAAATGAAAACCTAAATTTCCTAAATATGCTGTATTCATATAGAGGGATACTGTACAGCAGTTAAAGTGAATGAACTAGAGCTATGCATACCTCATGGATGAATCTCACTAATAAAATACTGAACAGAAAAGGACAAGCTGCAGAAGAATAAACACAATAGGTTAGGCAACACTAAGTGCTCTGCTGCTCAGGACACACACGCATGTATGTGCATAAAGAGAATAAAGACAGGTGTGGGATCGGCAGTCATCAAATTCAGGAGGGACATTAGATGGGGAGAAGGGAAGGTGTAAGCAGAGATTCAGGCATATTTACAACAGTTTATTTTTTTTAGGAGGCTTCCAAGTAAAGGTTATTGGTTCTTCTTTATAACTTTCTGCATGTTTGAATTATGACAGGTTTTTTTTTAAAGAGCCAGGACTGCAGGAGCCTTACATAAGACAGAGGAGGGACTGGGCCTGCTTGTGGGGAGATTCAGAGCTGTTCTTGCCACCCCTGGAACTGAGACCCCGCAGTAAATAAAATAAAATAAAGACCCATCTGACACAGGCCACACTGAAAGGCTAAGACCACAGTAAGGTCTCCAATTGAGGGGGAGGAAAGCAGGGAAGGACATTTTGATGCTGCCCCCTCTGGTTCTGAGCCTAGAGATTGGCCTGCACTCCAACCCCTGGACTGCAAGAACCCTGGGTGGAGGGAGGGGTGGGGGCTGCTGAACAGATCACCACCCACACCCACGATTGCACAGGCCTGCATATCCTACGCACACCAAGCACACCCATGCAGGCTGCCCACCCCCACATGACACACACCGCCTTTCAAACAACATGGCATGGGCATCCTGACAGTCCACAGCACTTTTACAACCCCTCATGCATGCACACACGCACACGGCCCCTTCCACCACCTACCCTGGCCAGGCCCCCAGAACTGGAAACGCTGCAGAGCCCACCAGCTGCAGGCCCTGCCGCCCTCTCTCCAGGGCTGGGTTTTTCCAGTGGAGCTTCACTCCCTCTACTGAGCTCTGTGGGAATTGGCGTCTGACGCGGCTGCTCCTGAACATTCTTTATTTATTTATTTCCTCTTCCTCCCTCTGAGACCCTCCAGTCAGGAGAGCTGCGGCCCGGGACAGAGACAGACAGGAACCACAGGGACACAGGAGGCAGAGAGGATGGAGGGGAGGACCCCTCAGAAGCCCCCGCCCGGCTCATCAAGCTCAACAAGCCTGGCAGGGGCCATGAGCACCAGGCAGGAGGCCAGGAGAGAGGGGGGAGACTCCAGCAGGAGGGGACAAGAGGCAGAGCTTCGGGACCGAGCCCACCTGAGCCAGCAGCGTAGGCTCAAACAGGCCACCCAGTTCCTGCACAAGGACTCTGCTGACCTGCTGCCCCTGGACAGCCTCAAGAGGCTGGGCACCTCCAAGGACTTGGTGAGGCAGCCCTCTCCCTACCCCACCCCGGAGAAATCCTCTGGCCCTTTCTCTCCATCTCCCCACCCCCTACCCTGAGGGTGAGGGTAAGGACTTTTAAGCACAGATCCTGAGCCTTCAGCCTCCCCTCCCTCACTGAGAGTGGGAGACAGATAGTCCCCCCAACCTGAGGGGCTCCCTCTGGCCATTCTCAGCTCTTCACTGGGATATTCCCTGAACTTGGTGGCTAAGAGACCCCATCCTTATCGCTCAGCTTCCCTTCTCAAATCCAGGGTGTATGTTGGAGTGAGCTCTGCTGTTTAGGAGTAGAGGTTTTCAGGCACACAGGAGCTTCTGGAGCGGTCATTTACAGCTGAGAGGGGCCGCAGGATTGGCCAGTTTAGGGCTGTGATTACCTTCCTCTCCCTAAACCGTACTCCCTCATACCCAGGCTAGCCACTCATTTGCCTTTTCCCCTCGGAATGAAGCAGTGAAGTCCTCCATCCTTGCCAAAGCATCAGGATTCCCTACAGCTCCTGCCAGTCCACCCGACCTCCTTGGGTGTCCCTTTCCTCCCTCCAAACCTCCCTCTAGGCTCCTTTCCTTCCATTCCCTGCAGCAGCTTTGGCCTCCAGAGGGGGTGGGGTGGGGCAGTGACAGTGAAGGGGTGAGTGGATCAGGGGACAACTGCATGCATGTGTTTCCCTGGGCTTTGAAGCCATGTTGCTTGGATTCAGACCCTGCTCTGACACTAACTGAGGCAAGTTACTTTATGTCTCTGTGCCTCATTTCTTTATCTATTAAATGAGGATAAAAGTAATAGTATCTACCTCATAGGGTTGTTGCAAGAGTTGCATGAGCTAATATCCATAAAGAACACAGAACAGTGCCTGACTGAGAGAAAGCATTATCCAAATGCTGTTATTATTCATTCAGATACTATTTCATTTAGCCTGAGAGAGAAAGGAAGCTCTGTAGGGTCCAGAGAACATGAAATCATACCTAGCCTCTTGTTCACAGAGGAAAGATTTTTGTACCAAGGTTTGGGAGCATTCTGTTCACTCTCCCATCTCCTCATCAGAGGGACTGAGAGGAGGGTGGAAACTCTTGCCACCTGGTGGGTACAAAGCCATTTCTGGGGGCCTCGGGCCACTCCGGCAGCCCCTGCCACCTGGGAACCTTGAGGTAATCACGGGCCCTCGCTACCCATTGTGCCCTAGCCCTACCTTTTACCTTCCTCCTAATCAAATGTGCCCCCTCCTGGAACTCTGATGCCCAGAAGCTAGGCAATCTTCCAGCCCTATCCCAGCAGCCCCCCAAAAGGAAAAGTGATCAGACTGAGATTTCAATTCAGAGAAACTCCAGGGGCTATTCCTCCTTGCAAGCATAGTAAACACAGCTGAGAAACGAGGGGACAAGGAAGCAGGTTCTCTGGCTCCCAGTGGCTAGAATCTTATAGCCTCTATTCTTTGGGGACCATCCAATATGATTTTTGGAGAAGGGACATCCCCATGGGAAAGGTGGGAGGAGAGCTGGGAACTACAGAGCCGCTCTTTCTGGCCAGTCCCAGAGCTCGCTGCCCTTTTCCCAGAGTCGGGTCTCCTGCTGGCAGCCCTGCTTGCAAGCAGCCTCAAGGGCCTCATTAGGCCATGGGTAGAATAACAATCTCAGGCTCCCACAGACAGAGGGCTGGTGGAGAAGCATGCGTGGAGGCTGGCAGGATACATTATTCTTCAGGAAGCATTTATTGAGTAACTACTATATGCTGAACTAAGCTTTGGAATATAAGCATGCATAAGATACAGACATGATCTCAAGGGCTCTCTTAAGTTAATGGGGGAGTGAAATCCACAAATGACATCCGTGAGAAGCATGACTAAGGGAGCTACCCCAGCCTTGTGTGTGGACGTCAGAGAGGGCTTCCTGGAGGAGGTAAACCTGCACTAATTACCAGATGCACATGGAATCCCAGAACTCTCTCCCGAATAGTTAGTTCTTGGACAAAGTGTGTCGAGCTAGCCATCCAGTCTCAGGAATAGAGGAGAGGAGAAGCAAAGGTGGAAAAACAGCCTGGTGCAAGCAGTAAAAGCAGGGTGGCTGGGGCTGTGTGATGGGAAAGGGGAGAAGAGGCAGATTTGGGCAGTGACCTGGTCATCTGGGCTGTGGATTGCCTTGAAAAGTTTGAGCTCTACCATGTTAGCAATGGGGAGAGGGATGCTTTCATGGATTTTAAACCGGGGAGTAACATGGTTAGCTTTGTTTTATTCGGGTGCTTCTCAAACTCTAATGTGCACGGGAATCATCTGGGGATCTTGTTAAAATGAAGCTTCTGATTCAGTAGCTTTCCTGCATTTCTTTTTTTTTAAATAAAGATTTTATTTATTTATTTTTAGAGGGGGAAGGAAAGGAGAGAGGGAGAGAAATATCAATGTATGGTTGCTTCTCGTGCATTCCCTGCTGGGAACTGGCCCACAACCCAGGCATGTGCCCTGACTGGGAAATGAACTGCAATCCTTTGGTTTGCAGGCCCGCGCTCAATCCACTGAGCTACACGAGCCAGGGTCTGCATTTCTAACAATGCTTCCAAGTGATGTGAAAGCTGCTGGTGTGAGGACCACACTTTGAATAACAAGGGGTTTAGATAACCATTGACTTGGAGCAGGTGTACCTGAGAGGCGACAGTACTGGAGGCAGGTTCTTATGAACATAAGGAGGCATCCCAGGGATTCAGGAGAGCTGTGATGAATCTGAAATAAAGGCAGTAATAGAATGTAGGGATGTACTATAAACGCAGGAGACAAAACTGGTAGAGTTTAGGAAGTGAGTGGCAGGGTGTGGGGGTTACGGGTGAAGGAGAATCAAAGGATGACTTCCAGCATTCTAGTTTTAAGGATTTTAACTTTATTCTTTTTTGTTGTTACTTTTACTTCTTTTCATCGCACCATTAACCCTAGGGCCTGCAACCCATTGAAGGATGAGCTCAAAGGGGGAAATGTCCAAAAAAAAAATAGTTTGTTGTAGATCTGAAAGAGAATTTCTCCCAAGCATAATACTAGTTCCTGAAATGTCCCATGAGCTGATATTAATCAGTCTAAACTAGATGGACTGTTCTCTTTCCACTTCTTCATCACTGAGCAACCCACGGGGGCTCGGAAAAATGGCATAGTTTGATACTGGGGTTCACTCTGCTGTGATGCTCTGACTGCTGGGAGCCTCGGGTGAGCTCCTGCCCCTTTTAGAATGAGACTCAGGGTGGGGCGGGGTTGGGGACAGCACCCTGGGATATCTGAGGTGGGGGAACTGAGCACCCTGGATACTTGGCTTTAGACCTATCTACCTTCATTGTTCTGTGCTGGAGCCAGCAGCCACACAGTGTGATCCAAAGACGCCTGGTAGAGAGAAACCAGAGCTGGAGTCAGGGGGAGTCTCCCCTGGGGCAGGCCCTGATTCATGGCCAGGAGAACAGGAGGAAGACTAGCACACCAGAGATTCCAGCTCTTGTGGTCAATTGCAAGGTGAGAACCTCCGAGGGCACTGGCTTTCACTAACTATCCTGCCTGTGACTGGCTCACTCCACCCACTCCTTTCTGCCCTGGGGGGTGAGGGAAGGAGGGAGGAGAAAAGGAACCTCTCCCCTAAGCCTGGACAAAAAAAATGGTATCCCCTATCTCCTTTATTCTCTGCGTCCGACCATCTTCCCTCTGCAATTTCACATCACCACCATGACTCCCCCTTTCCTTTATCAAAGTACAGTCTCTGTGTGTGACGTGTGAGTGCCCTTCAGAGTGCTCTGCATAACAGACCGTGTGTGCACGGATGGAAAATGCAACCGTCGCGCAAAAGCTCGTGTGACGGCCTCGTCACCTCTGGAGCCGTTTGACCACCAACCAGCATGGAACTTTCCTAATCAATTCATAAATGACCACTGCTCTTACGCCACGGTCTTTGCTCAGCATTTCCTCCACCTGCTTTGCAATCATTTTATATCCATATTCTACAATCTTTTAAGCTCAAACGTTACCTCCTCCTTGGAACCTTTTGATTTCCCCAGTAGGAACTAGCCTTTCCTCCTTCTCAATGTCTTGGGCACTTTACTGACAACCCTTTCTACCATATGGTAGCTCCGTTTCACTTCCCCTAGACTCCAAAAGAATAGTATTCATTGCTGTGCCTTCCAGCAACATCCGTGTATAGTATATGCTCACTAAATGACTAGAATGAGAAAACTGCATGTTCATGATACCCAAGCGCAACCCAAAATGTCTGTATAAATCCAAAAGAAAATGAATGTGTCTTCCTTGGCTTCCCGTGGTCAACGCCTCTCTCTCCCACATCTGAATTCCCTGACAAGGTGCCCAGCCTCCACACCGCTCCTCTACTCCCAACTAGATTCTCCAATTGCGTTGCCCTCAGCCTCCCAAGAATTCCCCTAAACAAACAGATCTCCATTCCTGGTCGAATTGTTTCCAAACAGATGGACTCGCCACAAAGTGCAGCTCACTTACTTTTTTGTTGATCCCTTTAATTTGAGCCAATTTTGCCTCAATTGTATGAATCCCACAAAAGCCTCTTAAAGACTCAGTTCACTCCCTTTACCGGTTTCTGAAAAGGAACCACCCAAGGCTAGGAAGTTGAAGGTCCCAGTCTATTCTCCTGGGACTCACTAAATCCCCCACGACCCTCTTTCTCAGTGCCGGGACCAGGTGCTCAGGGTGGCCGTGGACACAGGCACCCACTACAACCAGATCTCCACTGGATGCCTCACCCGCCTGGGGTAAGAATATGGCCCAAGATAGTGGATGGGGGGTGGGGGCTTCTTGGGGGAGTGATGATATTCTGAAATTAGGTAGTAGCGAGTATATTCTGAACATACTAAAAACCATTTGATTGTACACTTTGAAAGAGTGACTCTTATGGTATATGAACTATATCTAATAAAGATGTTATTTACCAAAGAGCTGATGCGGGCTCTGGCAGAGAAAACAAGGATGTAGACCCTGTGTGGGGCCAGGGATTGGATGAGAACCCCAAGTGTGGTGGGGAGGGAGGGACACTGGCTGACAAAAGGGATGGGCGTGGGATTGTAGTGGCCATAACCTTGCTTACCAACCACGCAGGTTAGGGAAGAGGGTCCTAAAAGCCTCAGGGGGGGACCTGGCCCCTGGACCCCCAACCCAAGTGGAACAGCTGGAGCTGCAGCTAGGCCAGCAGACTGTGGCGTGCTCGGCCCAGGTAGTGGGTAAGTCCTCCCTCCATCCACAGCCCCACTTCCCATCTCTCCTACCTTTCTCTCCTGGGTGAGGCAAAGGCAGGCTTCAGCCCTGCCAGCACGAGACAAACTGTCCCCAAACATGCTCTGCCTATCCCCAATATCTCTGCCAAGATTCTCAGACCTGGGGATGCGGGGGCAGGGGGCGGGGATAAAGAAGGGGCATGTGCTGACAGGAGGGCAGCAGTGCCCCCCAGGAACCCTCCAGAACCTTGTTTTCAAATGCTTCCTGCAGATGTTGAGAGTCCTGAATTCTGTCTTGGACTGCAGACTCTGCTTTCCCTCAAGGTAAGGAGGATGCTAGCACTTTGGGGCCTGACCAAGGGCTGGGAAAGAAAGGAGACAGAGGTGTGAGTCAGGTTTTGATGACAAAGACGCAACTGCACCTTTGCTTCCTTAGAGGCTCCTGATCTGACTGCCCACACGGGAAAAATGTAGAGAAGTGGGTCCCTCACCGACAGGGGCCAGGTGAATGGACACAGGGGGAAGCAAGGAGCAGGGGAAGGCCGTGGGACGTGGGACGTGGGAGGGGAAACAAACAGAGAGGGCTGGGAGGGAGGTTACTGCTGCGACAAGCTCACAGTTCCCGTCCACACCCCGCAGTGCTGTATCGACCTGGAGCACGGAGTGCTGCGGCTGAAAGCCCCCTTCCCAGAGCTGCCCTTCCTGCCTTTGTACCAAGAGCCTGGCCAGTGACTGCTGTCCCAGTCAGTCCCCAGGAGGAAGCACTGTGACTTAA
>PVKM010030490.1:0-17264 GCA_004027735.1 Carollia perspicillata
CACTGCACCTACCCCACCACTCCATCTGCTTTCTTCCTAATGGCTTCATAAAGTGGCCTGCAGGTCCTCCCCTTGCCCGGAGCTGAGCACACTCACAGGCTGCTGGAGGCGTCCTTGTCACCTCTTCCCTCTGTTTGGGTGCTCCTGGTCTTCCAGGCTAGATGCACCTGCTTCTCCTTCCATACCCCTTTGAGCAACGGGGACCCTCTAGTCCCTTCCTTTCTGCCACCTTGCGCCATATTTGCATGTGCACATGTTACTTTCCTGACTAACTTGAGCCAGGAACCAACTCTCTGTGCCCTCCTGGGACCTAGAGGAGTGTGGCAGGCTGCAGGTGCTCAGCTGTTACTGCTAGCAGTGCTCAACAGAGGACCCATGAGCCACTTCTCCCAGGGCCTGGTACCTGCCCTCCAGATGTCTGCTCCAGAGTCCTGACCCAGGACCCCTCGCCTTCAGCCCAGAGAACCTCCACTATTGAGCGATGGCTCCCCTTCCTATGAGCTGGCTGGACTGCACAATGGTTGCCCATTCCGAAAATACTGCCCCTGGGGGGCTGTGGGCGGCCCAGGAAGGCAACCTGCATTTACGCCTGTTGCTTCCCACCTTGCACCAGCAGGGTTTGTTATTTGCTTTGCTGGTAGCTGTGGCAGGGGCTGCTCATCTGCAGTGCCGGCTGAGACGTCCCGGCTCCAAGCAGGTTTGGCTATTCCCACTATGGTTCTCTTCCCCTCAGGATGCCATCCTCTACATGTGTCAGTATGACTCACTTGGCACTTGTGTTGTACTTGGGAAGAGCCTGAGCTTAATAAAAAAAGCACTGGTTGAAAATGCCCCAGGCTCATTTTCAGCCACTCCCTGGGGAGCCCTCGCCTCACCCCAGGTGGAATCTTACCTCCCCAGCTGTCAGGAAATGCAAAAGTGAGAACTGTTTAATTTTGTGGACACTGGAAAAAGTTTGGGGCTGAAGTTGAAGTGGATTTAAGGGCAGAGTTGGTGAGGGAATGCAAACATGAAATCAAAGTTTCTGCTCTGACACATTTCAAAATCAACTGGGGAGAGAGATAAGTTACCAAGTCATTAAAAAAATCTGCAAAATCTATCAGCAGAGTGCTGTGGAATGGAAAAAATAAGTGGATCCATATCTAATAGTCATCTTTTGAATAAATCTGAAATATTAAACATGAAGTCTTAAAAGTACCAGATACACTCTGGGAGAATTTTTCTTATATAATCTCAGGATGACAAAGACCTTTCTAAATATAATACAGGGCCCATAAACCACAAATGAAACAATAGGTAAGTTTAACTACATTAAAAAAATATCTCCCACAGAAAATCTACAGTTCATAAAGTGAAAAAAACATGTGCCAACTGAGGAAAAAAATTTTGTAAGTCAGATCACAGAAGAAGGCTAAGTTTCAATGTATAAAGGATACTTTCAAATCAATTAAAGAAAAACACTAGCCATCCAATGGGAAAACCGGCAAAAAAATATAAAAAGTTGACAGAAAAAGAAATTCAGATAGAGCTGGCCAGCCTCACTTATAGTAAGAGAAATGCAATGAAAATTAAAAACTCGAAACTCAAAATCAAAAATCACCAAGTTTGAAAACATTTATACCGTGAGGAGTCAGAAGTCTTGTCATATACTGTTGGTAGAAGTACTGACTGGTACACAAGACCCACAGAGGGTAAATTTTCAACATCTATCAAAATTATGAAAATGCATATACTTTGACTCAGTAATTTTGCTAGGAATTCATCCTATGGTTGGTTTCCACCCTACGGGAAATGACATATACAGAACCTTATTTTCTGTGGCATTGTTTATATGATCAAAAGATTGGAAGTGATCATCAACAGAGGAGCAATAAAAATAGAAGACTGATAAATTATTATATTTGCCCACAACGGGACCTGTATTTGCATAGGTCAAAAGGAAGTGGGATGCTTTTTATGACAGTTATGGAAATACTTCTAAGATATCTTAGTGACAAAAGCAAGGCGCAGACCAGTGTGTTCAGTGAGCCGCATTTGTGCTTTAAAAAAGGGAGGAGTGAGCTACTAGCTGTTTCCAAGAATAAACAGCACGGTCCTTCTGGTGGTTTGCTTTAGCTGGTCTCTTCATCTGGATTGCCGTTTCTCCACCTCTGCTTACCGAAAAAAGGTTTTCAAGGAAAATTTCAAATATTTCTTCCAGTATGAACCTTTATTGATCTTCTTAATTAAATATTCTCTCACTTGAACAAAACTGTAAAATTGTTAGAATCGTTTTAAGGTTTTGGGTAAGAGATTCTTCCTAAGCAAAATAATCCCCAATAACTTATAAATGAAGAAGATGGATTTAACCTTTTAAGATACTTATTTAATATTCTATATAGTCAAGGACATCATAAATGGACACAAACGTAACTGATGGAGTACCACATACTGATAACAAAAGCTTATTATCCACATTGTATGGATAGATCTATGGCAGTTTCTCAAAAAAGTTTAACACAGAGTTACTAGATGACCCATCAGGTCCACTCCTAGGAATTTAAGCAAAAGAAACAGAAATATGTGTCCACCGTAAACTTGCACACAGTTCCTGAGAGACAGAGAAGGAGAGGAGCTCCTAGAACCAACAAACACAACACCCACAGTCTAATAGAAGAAGGGGCATCTGTTAAGAAAAAAATGCTGTTAGTTAAAAATTAAATAAAATCAAGTAAAAGTGCTCAATTTTAAATAACAAATAATTTTCTCTGTTTGATGAGCAAAAATTACAAAGATTGATACTATGGTGTGGGAAAACAGGAAATAATGTAGTGGGAATGTAAATTGTTAAATTATCTTTGTCTGGTAATTCGACAGGGGTCAGTAAATGTTGGAATTATGTATCACCTTCAATCTGTCTACTCAGCTGCTAGGCACCTGTCCTCGGGGATACACATGCGCACACAGAAGCACGTAGCACTTACAAGCATGATCATCGCAACATCATTTATAATA
Source organism: Carollia perspicillata (assembly GCA_004027735.1). Lineage (NCBI taxonomy): Eukaryota > Metazoa > Chordata > Mammalia > Chiroptera > Phyllostomidae > Carollia > Carollia perspicillata. The sequence goes on from PVKM010030490.1 coordinate 2,995, forward strand.
GGGGAGAAAAGACCTCTTAAGGGATCACCAATGGGGAAAGTCCATGAACTATGGTAAACTCATTCTATGGTATATTGGGCAGCAGTCTAAAGAGTATGGCCGATTTCTACATATTTGCAGAAAAGATAAAGGGAAAATGCCATTGAAGTACAGAATGTAAGCTACTCTGGGTATAGGGGAACAGCTGTATGTATAAATGCGGGGTATAGATGTGTATATATAACAGAATATATACACAGAATATAACAGTAGTTACCTCTAGAAAGAGGAGTAGAATTAGGGGTGGGGAAGGAGAAACTTTGGTTTTCTGCTCTACACATTTACAAGGTTTTGTTTGTGTGGCTGTCGTTGGAAGGTGGTGACGGGAGGACCCAGTTCACACAGCTGGACGAAATCTGATCTCAGCCGACTGGCCACCCAGTGTGATATTTTCTCCCGTGTGCCACCAAAAGGAGAGAAGAGGCACTTTCTGAATCAGGAATGATTAAAGAGTGTTTGCTTTACTCGGCAGCACGTACACTAAACATTGGAATGATACAGAGAAGATTAGCGTGGCCCCTGAGCAAGGATGATACGCAAATTTGTGAAGCATTCCATGTTTTTAACAGTAAAATGACAACAAACTCAACTATCAACAGCTAATCTAAAAAACAAACACAAACTAAGCAAACAACTGGAATAGGAACAGAATCACAGAAATGGAGATCACATGGAGGTATCAGCAGGGAGGGAAAGGAGGAGAATGGGGGGGAAGGTACAGGGAAATATAAACATAGTTGGTAGGCACAAAATAGACAGGGGGCGGTTAAGAATAGTATAGGAAATGGAGAAGCCAAAGAACTTACACCTGTGACCCATGGACATGAACCCATGGACATAGAATGCTAGTGGCAGGGGTGTGAGGCAGAGGGGGATAAAGGGGGGAAAAATGGGACAACTGTAATAGTATAATCAATAAAATATACTTTTAAAAAGAGAATGAATAAACAGAAGTAAGAATGAGGCATTTTTCTCTGGCTATGAAGGATACCAGTAACCTAAAGTCACTACTGAGAGTGAGACCCACTTATCTTATTCCCATAGAGAATTACTGCACCCACCATGACATTGCATATAGATTACACTTTGAAAATCTTCTCTAATACTCTAGACCAGAGGTGTCAAACTCATTCTCACCGGGGGCCACATCAGTCTCGTGGTTGCCTTCAAAGGGCCAAGTGTAATTTTAGGACTGTGTAAATGTGACTACTTCTTAACAGTTAAGTGAGAGCTCCGCACTGCCGCTGGGTAGAAACAAGGTGCCGGCCAGATAAAACAAGGTGGAGGGCCGGATTCCGCCCTCAGGCCTTGTGTTTGCCACCTGTGGTCTAAACACTATGCTGTACACCTGAAACTAATATCAAATAATATTGAATGTAAAAAAATTCAGAGGAATAAAGTAGTATAAGAACAGAATCGATAAAAAACACATACATATATGCAGAATAAAAAACTATCAGTAATGCCAAATGTAGTGTTTGGTAAACATTATTAAAACCGGTAAAACCCTAACAAGATTGAATAACAACAAGACAGAATACGAATTACCAAGAACAAAAATGTAGGAGACCTTAAAGCCATCAAAAAGATAACAATTCCCACTTCCTAGGAAGTTGAAGGGAACTCAGTGAAGCCATAGACACAAAGCACCCAGCGCAGTAACCTGGCTCATAGAAGCCATTCATTCCTTTGGCCATTGACACGCTGTTATTGAGCACAGGCTGTGGGCTGGGCACTGGGAATCCTCAGGTGGGCTGGTGGGTGGGCATGAGTGTGGGTATAGTGGATAGACGTGATTCTGGCCTCCGTAGAGCAGGGAGTCCAGTGAAGATAGGCAAATTTTAATAGTTACATATAACATATAACATTGCAAGGATGCCAATGTGCTACAAATACGAGTTGGGCCATGGGAGTAAAAGTGAATATGTGAAAAGGTTAGCTGACACGGTGAGGAAGGGCAGAGAGGGCTGCCCCTGAGGAAGAACAGCGAGATGCTCTCCACAGACAAGCAGACGCTATGAACAGGCGAAGTTAGCTAGTCAGCCTGAGAGTGGGAAGGGGTCTTGCGTTGGGAGGAGCATGGCCTGATATGCGGTCGGTGTGGCTGACGCTGAAAAGTGAAATTACGTGGAGGGCTAGACAGAGCTGGGGAGACAGACAAGGGCCAGACTTTGTGGGACCGTGCAGGTTACCCTAAAGCACAGGTGGCAAACACAGGGCCCGTGGGCCGAATCCGGCCCTCCACCTTGTTTTATCTGGCCGGCACCTTGTTTCTACCCGGCGGCAGTGCAGAGCTCTCACTTAACTGTTAAGAAGTAGTCACATTTACACAGTCCTAAAATTACACTCGGCCCTTTGAAGGCAACCACGAGACTGATGTGGCCCCCGGTGAAAATGAGTTTGACACCCCTGGCCTAAAGAGTTTAATCTTCACCCTAAGAGCAATGGGAAGCCTCTGAAGGGATCGAATAGGGGTGAGGGGTGAGGTGACATAACCAGGTCGGACAAGATCGCCCTCCACACGGTGTGAAGCGCCCGGAGGACTTGGGCTGCTGCTGCATAGGGAAAGCAATGGCTATAACCACTTCGAGTTCATAATCGAAATGGAGCTGGAAGTAGCTCAACAATAACTGCAGTCAACGATGGACTGATGAAGTAAATGGCAGGAAACAGAGATAATATGAGTGGAGAATATTAATACTAACTTCAGGTAATTATGACGTTATCTTTAGGATATTTGTCAACTCAAAAAAGCAAAGCAGAAAAATTGTGTATATTTGCCGCTATTTATCTAAATGATAAACATTTTAAAAATGGAAGGCTAAGTGAGCCAAAGGCAGGGGCGGGGGGAGAGTTATTTATAGGAATAGCCAGGGAACAGGGTGGAAGAGAAGGGGAGAGAGACTGAAGGTCTTTGAATACAACTGTTTTGTAGATTTGCCTGGGAAACCGCATAGTTTACATAGTCACAAAGCAGAATTAAGTATAAAAAATCAATTCATAAAAACTGAAAATGAAACAAAACGAGTAAACTTAATTAGGTGTTGAGTTAGTGGCATGACCATAAAAAAAGGAGTTAATTGAAGTGAGTCTAAAACTGCATCCCATGGGATATATGTAATAACAAAGAAAATTGCAACAACAAATTTCTAAACTGCTTTCAGTTACCCTATTGCGACCAGTAGCACTTTTATTGTTATTTTGAGATGTTTATGCATGAATTGTAGGATAAAATTAAAAAGTGATCATTCTGATGTCTTTGGCAACTGGGAATTTTGTTCTCTGGTGTGATACATTTGAAGAATGAAAGTAATCATAAACTACTATTTTTTGTAACTATATTGTTTGTAAAAATGTCTTATTTTTACCTGAGACTCCTGTAAGTACAATTTGTGTATAATTGTTGCATAAAGAAAACGAGAAATTATCTGCTGTTCTCTTCTATCACCCTTGTTGTCTTGCAGAACTGGAAATCTTGGCATGAGACAAAGGAAACACTGATGTGGGCTTAAAGGTTAAGCAAAATCCCTGTAGTCCTCACCCTGCGTCGGCAGTATTGAACTCATAATGTATTTCATCTAGAAAAAAGAAATGATTTCCTATTCCTGTCCACTGAAAATATCTAGAAACAATGACTGAAAGAGTAACAAATCACTTCTGATATCCAGATTATGGTCTCTAAACACCATTCCCCACTTAGGGAGCCAGGGTTAGAGAGATGGCTGATTCCAGGTTCTGAGGCCAGAGGTGCACAAGGTGAGCCAGGAACACCTTGTGAGGCCACTGGCCAAAGACAGAAAAATTAAAATAACACAAAAATGACTTCCTGTTATGCTTTTAATAATACAATACTAGTAACCACCTTTGGAGGATATTAAGGAATCAATTCATTCTTTTGAAAATTAGTAAATAAAGAGAAAAAAAATCACGTATTTACTCTTTCTTTCCAGCATAAACTGTACCTCAGGCTAACCAAGTGACAGGGAGATATTTCTCCTAACAGACATGTTCAGGTGTCAGATGAAGGAAGAATAATAAAATTATAAAATTATTAATTTCCAACCCTTAATTAAATAATAAATCTAGGTAATGATCGTCGATGGCTGCTAAGGTCTCAGAATGAGTTCAACCAGAGTCTTCATGTGTCTCCTGATGGAAGAACATGATATCATCTAAGAAGTAAACTTACCAAAAAAAAATCAAGCCTGTATCTGAACAAGCCTTTAGATCCAACTATCATTACACAGAAAATTCAGGAGATGGAAGAACGTGTTAAGTAACACAACAAAGGTACAATGAGCAGAATTCAGAATTTAAGAAATTCTGCAGAACAAATATTTTTCCTATTCATCAAAAAGTTGCAAGCAAAAAAAATCGGATGGGAACCCATAGATTAAAAGAGATTCAAGACATATTAATCAGCTAAAACAGATGGACCTCATTTGGATGTTGATTTAAACAAGCAAATAGTAAGGAATCACTTCATGGTGAAGGATGGGTACCTGGGATAAAGTAGAGAGAATTGTACTATTCTCACTACTTTTAGGTGTGTCTGAAACTTTCCATAGTAGGGTGTTAAGTAATAATTAACAGCAACACAAACAAATAAGTTCTAATGAGTGCTTATTACATGCAAGGCACTGTTCTAAGCACTGCATATGTATACATTGTCCACCTGTCGGTGAGGTGGGCACCCCTCTGCACCACACTGATGTGGAAACCAAGGCATACAGGGGCGGGCCAAAGTAAGTGTGTAGTAGTTGTGCGTATGCGAGACACAGAGTTCATTCTCGTATTGTTAGTTGTTAATTGCTGCATTATTTTTCCCATGAGCAACTGTAAATCTACTTTTGCTCGACTCCGCATGTCAGTTTTCCCCTTCCTGCTCCTAGAGCTGTACTTCTTGTTCCTCAGATGGGGATGGGAGTACTCCTTTTCTAGTTTTTAGTATCACTTAATATTCCCTTCTGGTTTCAGAGGTGTTGGCATTTGAGCCCAACTTGATGTCACCTACCCCTGTTGTAACAATGCTTTTAATCCCTTGGCTGGGAAACCGGGAAAAATATGTCTGCGTATCAGCCACGCTTTGAGTGCTGACTCTATTTTTCTCACTGTACTAGGTACTTATATTCATGACCATATTTTGCTGTGTATAATGTGCACCTTTGTGCCCAAATGTTTTAGGGAAAAATAAGGATGCACATTACATGAGCAGGACTAGGTACTTAAAAAAACCAGCTTTGCTTGTTTCTGATCACTGCAAAGCCCGTGTTACACAAAGTGCAAAAGCATCGCAGTGGACTTGAAAATTCCTTTATAATACGAAAAACAAGTATCTCGATATAAATAAATAAATAAACAAATAAACAAATAAACAAACAAATAAAAATTAAAACGAAAGATTTTTTTCCTGACAGTTTGGGCCAAAGATGTGGGCGCGCATCATATGCAGCAAAACACAGCATGTCATTTACTCCTCCCTTACCCCGTTACAAAGTTATTATTCTTCCCAGCATGTAGATAAAGAGACTGAAGGGCAAAAGGGTAAGTCACTCACCCAGAGTTACGAAGCTGTGCAACAGCAGTCAGCCCACTAGTTGGTGTTCTCCTGTAACATCTCTGTTTTTCAACACGTGCATGATGAGTTAGGTGGTTCCTGGTCACGGCATTTAATTGCACTTCCTCACCCAGTAAGCAAGCTCTGCTGTCATTTTCATTCAACCTTCCCTTATGGCCTAGAGAACAAATCAGTCAGGTGCTAGTATGTCCTTAACACCTCTCTAACCACTGCTAATCTCCATCTTTAACCTAGAAAGTACACCTGGGGTCGGAGTCCTGTGCAAATAGCAGTGGCGTATAGCAGGATATGCTCCATCTTAAGGATCCTTTCTATTTACAAGTGATATTGCTGTTTCCATTTACACAGCAATGAAGAATTTCATTTAAAAATAAAATTAAGTAAAAGAACTAGAGCTAAGGGAAACTATTACATAAATAACAGTGATGGTACCCTGACTGGGTGGAGCGCCCTCCCACAAAGCAAAAGGTTGCTGGCTCTATTCCAGGTCCGGCACATGCCTGGGTGGCAGGCCTGGTCTGCTGGTTGGGGAGTGTGCCAGGGGCAACCAGGAGAGGAAACTGATTGATGTTTCTCTCCCTCTCTCTCTCCCTCCCTTCCCTTCTCTCTGAAAATAAATAAATACAGTTTAATTTAAAATAAATAAAAGTGATGGTCGTCCAGAGAAATGGAAGATAATCACTAGGTGACATCGGGCTCCAATGGCTGACTTTCAGAAACAAGTGTTCCTCACCGTACCTTCTCCCCCAGGCAGGGACTTCGGTGCTGGCCTCACCTCTCTAACAGCAACCGAATGCCTTCTCTTGACCAAGACAGAATCTGTTACTTTCCTTGGAAACTCTGTGTCACCGTTCACTGGTGAATGCACCTCACCAGTGAGCCGTCTCAGACCCCAGTGCTGCAGGCCAGATGGTTATCTTTATTCCCCACTGATCAGACGCGCATGCATGCAGGATGGGGCCACAGCCTTTGGCTGCCCATATGTCTCCCAGGCCACGGTTTCAGGAAAGAGCTAGGGGCTAAAAATACATCACCAATGAGTCAGGGTTGTTAATACCCAAGACAACAATCTATTTTGGAAACCTTAGCATATCCAGGTGATTTTTTAAAACTAATATTCATTCTAGTAGTAAAACTGTATTAACTGCTCTGACTTCCCTCCATTCCTCTTTCCTAAGACTCCAACCCCCCAGTCCTTTCTGATGGCACCGTGTTTGCACATTTTGTTCCTTCCTTAGCACCACCATCCCTTTTCTGGGACAGAAGCCATATTCAGTATGTTTGTGAGAAATGGTTGTAGATGGGCTGCCTTGAACACTTTTATGAGTTCTTCTAAACATAGACAAAGGCAATAAAAATTCCCAATGCTTCATATATTTTAAAAGACATCATTGTCACATGAAATAATTTTGCTTGTGTGTTCCCTGAGGAACTGAAAACTACATTACATTCACCGTGATCTTGCTGGGTAGAGACAGTATCTTCTCTTTATTCTTTGCTAAGTCTGATAATATCTCTTCAGCGTATTATTAAGAAAATAAATCTGTATGTAGGCTAATGCATCTGTATTCCTCTGATTTCCTATGAATACCACAAAGCCAGTACTTTTTCATCATTGGGCCTTGCATAGTAGGGTCCAAAGCATAAACAATAGGCTTAGGTTTTGCATTTTTAAAATGTGTTCTTTAAATGAAGTTGATTAATGTTGCTAAGTACTGTACGTCTTCCTAATTCCACAAAGCCAAAGTAAAAACAGGTTTTGTCTTCCTGGGCGGGGCGCCCTGAACTTGATGCCTGCTATGCTAGCATAGGTCCTGAGAACCTGGCTTCATTGCAGGACACAAGGCAGAGGCCTGACTTGTGCCCCTCTGACGAGGTAAATATCCCCATTCTGCAAATGGAAACCCATCCCGTCCTCCTGCACAAGCGGGGTCGGGGTTGGAGCGGTTAGTGGGTATGTGGGTATGTAGGTTGGAGTGTTTTCACAACTGCAGGCTCGGCCTCAGGGTTCCCCAACCCTTAGGCTGTCGGCCCTGCCCGGACCATTGTCCGCACACCTCGTCCCTCCAGCTTCCGGGCCCGAGTGAGATGATTTGCTGCAGATGACATCAGCCCTGGGCCAACGGTTGGAAGAGAGGAGGCAGCCACCGCGTGAGGATGTGCCGGGTGGTCCTTTCCTCCTCCTCTTCCTCCTCCTCCCCCGGCTCCTTGCCTAGTCTCCATATAAAAGCGGCATCACCCCGCCCGCTCTCACTCCCCACTCCTCTCCTCCGCGCGCTCTTGGTGAGGGCGGAGGGGGAGGCGGCGCGCAGCGCCAGGAGGAGGGGGGACGCAGGGGGCGGAGCAGAGACAGCACCTTCGGAGATAATCCTTTCTCCTGCGGCAGAAGAGAGGAGCGGCTGGAGCGGGACACCTCGCTGAGGCTTAGCGAGCCGGCAGGATGGCGACCGTGGTGGTGGAAGCCGCGGAGCCTGAACTGTCCGGCAGCATCGCCAACCCAGCGGCGTCAACTTCGCCCAGCCTGTCGCATCGCTTCCTCGACAGCAAGTTCTACCTGCTGGTGGTCGTCGGCGAGATAGTGACCGAGGAGCACCTGCGACGCGCCATAGGCAACATCGAGCTCGGTAAGAGGCCCTGCGCCCCCAGGGGACGCGCTCCGGCAGACGCGCAAACGCGACCCCACCCAGGGCGCAACAGCTACCTTCTTCTTCAGGCTTGCCCCACACCCACCCCTCGTCGCCACCTCCCTTACCCGGTATGGGCTCTTTTCTGAGCTGATTTCAGAGAATAATGCGAATTTGATGGAGATCCGCATTAGGAGAGTCTCTCCTAACCTTGAAGGATCTGTCACCAGGCTGGCTCTGCAGATCCGAGCTAGCCACCATCTCCCGCTAAATGAAATGCAGGTGTCAGAGGAGTAGAAGCCACAATAAAGCCGCAGTCCCAGGAAGCGAAAAAGGGGGGGGGGGGGGTGTCTTATGCAGCCACTCCTTTCAGCCCCCTTCTCACCCCCCACGAAATAATAGACACCCCTCCTCCCCATCAGACCCGAGGCTGAAGCACCATGTGCCAAGGCCCATGTGGGAATCATCCACACCACCTTAGCCATTTCAGCCCTTGAGAAATACCTTTCCTGGTTTGAACCTTCGGATCTTTTCTTTCCTGGGAATGACTAGGCTAGTCCTAGGGCCACGCCCGTACCCCGCCCCCCTCCCCCGGGACGCAGATGGAGAGCCGCCTGCACTTCGTTCCCGGACCGTGCCTGCCTCGCTACCGCCCCTGGGACCTTGGTTACAGCTTTGAGAAAGGACAATGGGACCCCAAGTTGTGGGGTGGGGCTTCTTCTTTGAAAAGTCTCAGCTTCGGGAGTGATAGATAGGTGGGGGGGGGCCGGGGTCAGATAAGAGGGTGGGTGGGCAGGGCCCGCGCCTGTGCCCTAGCGCGCCCTGAGAGCGCGCTCTGCAGAGGCCGAATAGCGGTTCGCCGGGGACCCTGGGCGGGGCCCGGAGGGTCGCACCCGCGCAGCCTCGGGTCCGAGGACCGACCCGCCCCTCAGCCCCACCAGGGCTGCGGCAGTGCTTCCACCTGCCTCCGCACTGCGGCGCCCCCACTGGGCGCACCCCGCCTGGGCCTCGGGCTTGGGGGTGCTGCGTGCCCCCTCCTCTTTCTCAGCCCAGCTTTGTTGTGCTCGAAGTCACCGTCTGGGCAGCCCTGGTCTCTGCCTTTCCCTTCACCCTCGACGTCCCAGACCACTCCTCGCCTCCGACAGAGGTCACCAGATCCCCCCGCAGACCCTGCCTGCGGTTCTCTCGGGGCGGTGCTGAAACATTTCTGCCGGGAGACACCCGCGGGTGGGCGTGGTGCAGTCCGCAGTGCGGTCTCTACGGCGGCCCGAGGCGGACAAAGGGCGTTCACGCAGCCTTCGTCCCCCCCCCCACCTCCCCGCCCACCAAAAAGGACTAAAGGAAAACCTTATTTTAGTTGAGAAAATAAACGCTTGTCAGTCATTTGCCTCTGCATTTGCAAACGGCAGCTTGTCCCCAGAACAAAAGGCTGCAGGGTGTGGACTGGAGTTGCGGACCTGGTTCTTCTTTTGTTTAACTTTGAAGCACGGATTTTCTCTTTAAGCTAAAAAAAAAAAAAAAAAAAAAAAATGTGGACTGTGTGAAGACTATTTTATTCAGGAGAAAAATAAAGAATAAAATATTTCGATAGTGAAATGCCTTACTAGAGCATCCCAATAACACTTATTTTCAAACTATAGGCCTTTAACCTGATCTGTTCTAATTTATTGTATTTGCACATTTTCTCCTTGGAAAATTTCACACGTACTGACTTTAGGTGTGGTTCCTTATGAATCATTGACTTTGGCTTTAATTTTTTTTGTCAGCACCATTGGCAGGGAATAATAATTCATTAGGAGGTGCTTTTCTGTCTATAAAATTTTTATAACCACACGATATGGTACCATGAGAGGGGCTTTTAGCCCCATTTTAGAGATGAGGGCCTAGAGAGGCAGGCAGGATATGGAGACCAGCTCAAGGTCACAGCATTTACAAGTGACAAACGCCACCCCTGCAGCATCACTGGTGTTTAGGCCCTGCCATTATGTTAGTACAGGGCAGGCTGATATCAGAGGGAGATCAAGCAGCAATTTTCAGAGCTCGTCTTTGTACAGTGATCTACTTGTGGGCTGCACCCCTTGCAGGGAGGTGGTTCAGAAATCACCTTCCCACTGTCATTATCTTCCTGCTTTGTTACCCTGTGGGTCATGCTTTCAGTACCCCATTCCTCAAGGGGTTCATTCAAGCTTCTGTTTGAGGATAAAGTAGATGCATTCAAGGACTACTGTGAGGAGCTCTCTGTCCTTACTCTTTTTTACATTACTAGCACTTAGTGATAAAGTTCAGATTTGTCTTCCTGACATTTTTAAAAATTTTAAACCTTTTGATGAAGTAGTAGATAGAGAAAAAGGCAAGAATCATAGATGAGGAACTCAGTAGATTTTCACAGAGTGAACACACACACCCATGTTCCCCAGATCAAGACCCCTACACTACTGGAATCCCAGAAGCCCCCTCACGTTCCCTTTCTAATCACTATGCCTTCCTAGTTTTCATTCCCTAATTTGCATGAGGTTTTTGCATGAAGCTCTGAAATGGCTGTATTGATCCCATTAAGAATCAACCAAGTGAGTGAACGGAGCCACTTCCTTACACTCAGTAGCAGATGTTTCTTTTCCTCTGGAGATTTCTCTCTAGAGTCCTGGGGTCTCGGATGCAGCTAAAGCTGCAGAGCCTTCCAGTGCTAAGTGGTCCCACAGCTTTCCAGACTGTGAGATGACTTAGCAACACGGCAGGCTGGCTCTGTTTCCCCATGCCTGACATGCCGCCGCCTCTGCCTTCAGGTCCCAGCAGGGCCCCCTCCAGAGGTCACGCTGGTACCTCCGCTGTGGCTGCTGGCACCTGTGGGCCACACTGTGTGAAGCAAGATGGAGATGCTCCAGGGGCCTGGGCTCTGATTGCGTGCTGCGGGCCAGGAAAGCAGTTCTGCATCTGTTACTCTTACTTCCTAATCTGCCCTCCTACCTCAACTGATGCTCTGTGGGTTTGGAGATCTTGGTGACTTGGATTTTTGCCATCCAATTATTTAGGAAGCCTAGAAAATCAGTCTGTAGGAAGATAGTGGTAATGCAGTAAATCACCAAGCCTCAAACATCCCAATATAGATGCTTTGGAAATGCTTCTTGAAACCAAGCAAGAGAGAATGAGTGCATTTTCTCAACTTCAAAAAGCAAATTGTGGGGTTTGGTCCTTTCTTTTTAAGTTTGAAACAAGAGTCTTTCCTCGGATAGGTGTAGATTTATTTAGTTAGTTATGCAGGACTTTATGCCAAACCAGTGTCATTACTACCAACTCCTGGTCCTTGGAGCCTCCTTTGCTCCCTTCCTGATAACCCCCCAATGTGGACATCGCAGCCATCCCATTTTGAGCAGAGCCCCCACTCACTAATTTGTTTTAGGACATGGACTACATGGACCCATGCCTTGCAAACTGAATCCTAGAACTTTGTGAAAGGAATTTTCATTGCTTCATTTTATTGTTTTAAAGGGATACTAAGTGTCCGTTCAAGGCTTTCAATTACTGTTAAAGAGTACAACTTTCCTCTAGGTAACATTGGGAATCAGTAAGATTTGTTCATAGAAAGATACATGTGTATAACAACTATTGCCCTGGATTTCTAGATGTAAGTTTAGCTGAATACATTGTAACTTTCTGCGGTCACTTTATTGAATATTTGCAGTCTGAGATGGCTGAGAGAATTAAGAACCCAGGAAAGTTTGGGGTTTGGTTTTCATTTTATTTCAACAGGAAAAAGAATCAACACACGGTCATGGTTAAAATAAATGTTAGAGAGTTAAATCTATAGCCATCCATATACTTTACAAAGTCGAAAGGCAGATGGATTTCTGCCTGCGCTGCGTAATCGGTATTATTTAAGGGTCCTATGGTCCATGCTGAAATAGAAGCCAGTCCCCAAATTTAAGGTCATTGAATGGATGATTCATTGTTAATCTTCTCTAAATGCTTACTTTAAAAATAAGCTTTACAATAAATGAATTATTGTAAATCTCTTCTTTTGTTTGTTTCTAATGTGAAATGCTATCCAAGACCTAAATTACTTATCAGCAATGTTTTGAGATGATGATCTCTGTAGGTAAGATATTGTCAGCATTATACATAACATATATATTATGAACGTCAAGTTGTTGACTTTGAAAAAAAGGAAGAAGGTAAATCGAAGGTTAGGTCAAGGAGAAAAACATAAGGAAACTTTTCTCTGAGAAATAAAACCTTGCATTTAGCAATCCCTTTGTTTTAATTCTTTCTTCAGTTGATGATACTAATCTGACTTCAGATCACTTTTTCCCCTGATTTTACAAACAGAACCTCATGGGTATAGGTTGATCATTTAGGTACTCACAAAAAATATTAAAAAGCCAATTTCTCAGAGGGAGCAACTGACGAAGCTCATAGAGGGAAAGCAACTTGTCAAAGGCCCAAAAAAACTGCCAGAGAGAAACCACATGCCATTTCAACATGGAGGGTCCATGGCCAGTGTGTTCTGCATTCTTCAATCTACTTTCTCTTTTAGGAATATAGATTTTAGCCTTTAAAGGGAAGGTGATTTTTAAAAAAATGTTGGTTGCATTAAATAATCCTGCAGAATACTCGCATGATTGGTAAACTTGGTCAGATGTGACCTGTATACAGCTGGGCACCCCAGCTCCTCATTAATTTAACTTGACTTCTCCTGTGGTGACTCCCCCCCCCCCCCGACCCCGCACACACATATACAACATTTTCTCCTTTTTCCATCAAAAACTTAATGTGCATTCTAGCCTCCCCTTTGTGCACTACTCCCCTAGGGTGCACTACTAACCTGAGGGGAGAGACCCTTTGTTACCCCTGGTTTCCTTGGCTGGAAAGCTGGCTGACAGAGCAAGGGCACTCCTTTCCAGGGTTGGGGGACAGCCCCAGATTGGGTGGGAGGGTTCTCAAGATGCCTGGCTGGAGGCCAGCTTCCCAGGGCTGAGTGACGACCTCTAGTTCCAGAAGTTCAAGAAGTAGAGGTTTATCTCCTCCAACTGGTAGAGCTGTTTGGTTTTGCCCCCCGCCCCCCACCTGGGTAAGCCAGTAAAGGGGCACGGTCTTCATAGAGTGCTGGAGAAGCAAAGCCTCGAGGAAGAGCTTAACTTGCTATTTATTGGGGCTGGCAGGGGGCAGGACAGGGTAAGTCAGAAAAAGGGCCATGAATTTACCCTGACTGCTCTACAGCCTATCAGACTGGATGACCTGCTTCTGAAAGCCTCTTCAGAGTGACCTGTTTTCTGAAAACTGACACCCCACTGCCCTCTCCAGCCATGAATTCAGAGGGGAGAATGTGGGAAGAGCCATAGAAGGTTTTTGTTTGTTTGTTTGTGTTTGTCCTAAGAGTTCTGGAGTGCCCACTAATGGCTTCCTCTTAAGACACAGAGGGGAGATATACAAACCTACTAAATGCAGCATCAACCTTCATTGAGAAGCACTATTTCCCTTTACTAATGTTATCCAGTACAAGGCACAAAATAATTACAAAGTATTTTATTTCTAAAATTGGTACAGAAAGTGTCCTGGTTCCAAAAATTTCCTTTCTAACTAAAATAACCAGTAAGTTCATTATAACCTTTATTTTATAAGTGGTAGTAGTGATTATGCATTGTTAAGAAATAATTTAGCTAAAAATTGCTTTCTTGAAAAGAGAACTTAATTTTTTTAGTTTCATCGGGTATATAAAACCAAGAAATATTTTAATCAGCTGTCTACTAGTGTAATTTCAAAATTACTCATTTTTTTCCTACAATTTCATACTTTTTCCTTAGCTAAATTACAAATCATACAACCGGGCATTTGTGAAATACAGAGCAAGCATTTAACCACACATGTCGTGACAGGTTAATTGAAGGCGAGGGAAAAATGGCAAACGACAATGTACAAGCAACGCTATGTATAGCCCTCGATAAAGTCATTCAAATGATGTAGCAATTTGAACATTACTCGGAACAAAGGCAGAAAAATTGTATGAATTTAATTTAAATACACACGTCTCATTA
>PVKM010030491.1:6925-17361 GCA_004027735.1 Carollia perspicillata
GCAGGAATCTCCCTCCGGTATGCAGAAAACACTGCTTAGGCAAAGGTGGGGTAGGCCGCCTGGCAGTCTGATGCATAGCAGGACTTCAGAGAGCAGAATCAGTGAACACACGGAAAACAACAAAATGGGAAGACCACAGACGTGTGTCTGGGTGACAGGGAACTGCGACAACTCGGTTAGCATCTGGCAGTGGAGCTGCTCCCGTCCAAACCACGGATGCTGACATCACTATGGGCACGGCATTTCCAGGAATGGGATATATGGATTCTGCATTTCACTCTGCGCTGCCAACAGAGCTCCCTGAAGGGCTATTTACTCTTCCACCAGCCACAGACGAGGATTCTCATATCTTTGGCCACTATTTGGTATTGTCTGACCTCGTAAGTTTTGCCCACTGGGTTGCGGGAAAATGGAGTCATTTTATTTTAAATTGAATTTTCTGATTATATCCACTTAAGATACTTCATAATTATACAAATTTCCTTTTCTAGTAATTACTTGTCAACAGTCTATGTTTCTGACTTTTCTTGCTGTAAGTTAAAATGATGTTCAAGAGTTCCTTGAATATTCTAGATAATTCCTCATTAGTTTTATAACTTGCAAATAACGTTTTCCAATTTGCTTTCCTGTAGATTGCTTCTCTATGATGACCAATGTTGAGTAAGAACCATTAATTCTGATAAAAATAAATTTTTAGTGTATGGTGTAAATTATCTGGAATCTCGTTTAAGAAATGCGTCCTTGCACTGGCCGGGCGGCTCAGTTGGTTGCAGTGCTGTCCTGTACACCCAAAGGTAGTGGGTCTGATGCCCGGTCAGGGCACGTACCTGGCTTGCAGCTCAGATCCCCGGTCTGTGTACAGGCGGGAGGCATCCGATCCATGTTTCTGTCTCACATCGATGTTTCTCTCTCTTCCTCTCTTTCTTTCTCCCTTCCTCTCTAAGCATATCCTTAGGTGAAGATTAAAAGAAAAAAATCTGTCTTCAAGCAGCATGACAAAGATATTCTCCTGCCTTTTCTTCCATCAACTTAAGTTTTACTTTTCCATTAAGCTCCGTAAGCCACCCAGACTCAATGGGGAGAACTGGACACTCATGCACTGACCCAAGTGGACACTAGCAATGCAACTGCAGCTGACTCTGCCCTCCAGGAAGGTTGGCAAAAATTTACAAGTCTTTCCATTTTTCAAGAGAAGCCAAAAATCTCGATGCTTTCTACATAACATCTTATATTTAAAACATATACGTGCCCAGACTCGTCCTGTGAGCTGTCTGCTTGGCCACTGAGTAACAGTATCTCTTTACCAGTTGGATTCGACTTTGGATGCTTTGTGCTCTGGTTATTGCCAGAACAATAGTTGCATTTTCTCTGCCCACTTACTTAATACAGCTTAATATTCTTAACCTGTTGCTAACCCTGCCCATTTGGTAATTCTATCCCTGTCTCTGTGCTCTCATGGTACTCAGCAGGAGCCTACCCTGCTGATCTTCATCTTGAACTTCCAGCCTCCAAGGCAGTAAGACAATAAACATCTGTTATTTAAGCCACCTACTTGGTGATACTTCATTATATAGCAGCCCTAGCAAACTAACAAAGATGCTAACTGTATAATGGCCAACCTTTATTAACTCAGGTTAATGAAGAAACTATACAACATGAACAAAAATGAGTCACTGCAGGCAGCGAGGGGGAAAAGGGAAGTGACGGAGAGGAGAGCAAAGAAGGGGAGGGAGTGAAAAAGGAACACAGAAAAAAGATGGGAACTCCAAAGGTAAGAGAGGTAAGTGCTGAGAAAGAAATAGTTTGCATTAACAAACGAACGAACAAAACAAAACCCACAGAATCCTACCCTGCCTCTTTCAGGCTTCCGGGGACAGTTTTCGTCTGGCAGGCAGGAGGACCAGAGGGGGGCTAAAGCCATATTTGGTAGGGAAGCAGTGGGCACTTGGGTGAGCCAGGGGAGGGAGGGATGCTGGATATTTCTGCATTTTGCACCATGTCCTTGCTTTTGCCTCTGCTCAGACATGATTACGGAGCAGTCCTGTGTTAGTCTCCCTGTACCATAGACACGGAATGACCTTGTCAGATATTGATGGTTTGTGAAATTGTTTTCATTCAACAGAACCCCCCAGCCCAGCGGTGAGTGCAGGCCAGCTCCCACCTCATGGCTCTCAGCGGATGCTGCTTTTGCCTGTGCTCAAACACACACCACACCTCCCAGGCACACCTCCCCGTAACAGGCCTCCCATCCTTCCCACTCTGGGCTCTACCAGCCCGGCTCTTGGGTCTGCAGAGCTGCAGCGGTCACAAGACCTCACTTAACTGTTCTAATCTTCTCTTCCTTATGTTCCAATTCCTTCTCTTATTTTGTAATTGTGCTGTGCATGTTTTGCATAATAAATTAATGAAACCTTGTAATCACAAAAACAGTACACTTGTAGAATACAATCACTCATAAACCCATCTCCTTAACACAGAACACAATTCAGTTCTGTGTTCCCTTCCAGATGTGGTCCACTGGTATGGTGATGCAGTAAACATAACTTTACCCAGGCATGATGGTGCAGTGAATATAACTGTGTACTTTGCTTTTCTCATTTAATGCTATGCAAGAACTTTGTTTTCCCAATTATAAAATTACATAGCATAATGAAGAACAGCTTTAAATAACAAAGTGTCCTTTCAAAGAATCCAATCTAGGTAGCTGTCAGTGGAATTTCACACCCAGGATTAGAAAAAAAAAAAAAAGGAGGTGAAAAATAAATAGGACTAATGGGCGGGGCTAAGTAGAGCCAGTAACTAGTTGATGACCTCCAAATGCCCACTTTGGAGACCTCGGTAGATCCTAGGATTCCACAATTGTTTTCTTGATCTCCATTCTGTGGACCCTGGAGAGCCTCTTAGGGAATCTGAGAGTTCCCTAGAGGTAAACACAATGTGGGAGTCTTTTCTCTTGGCTCAGAGAACAGCAAAGGGAAAGCTTAAAGCGAAGCTTGAAAGGTGGTTGCTCCTTCAATGCCAATCCACAACTAAACAAACTCTCCGATGCAGCTTGGACTGGGACCACTGCCAGGGAACTGCGCACTGAAGGTAAAAGAGGAATGGAGTTCTGGGTCTGCGGGCAGCCAGCAGCCAGAGAAATGCTGCACTCTGGGAACTAAGACAGGCATTGTGTTCTGAAAACCAACTCTTCAAGGAGAAAGTCCTCCCAGAAGGGGCTGTGAGGTGTTTGGGAGCTGATGCCACATCTCATAACCATCTACCAGAACTGCGCTTGGTAAGATCTCCTTAAATGTTTGCTGAGTGAAAGGGAGGCTGGCTGAGGAGGGCAGCTACTAAGGACAGCACCAAAGAAGTTTCCCTGATGAGTGAGCTGCTTCTCCCCTGGACCACCTGCTGAGGTAGAGGTCTTCCAGAACCCTGATGGGACACCCTGGGGCCCCTGCCTGGAAGCTCTGGGATCCCTGGCAGGAAGCCACAGACGCTGCTGCAAAGCCCAGGAACTGTGGACAGGAAGAACCCTGCCGGCTGCGGGACTGAAGCACCGCAGGTCTCGATCTCTCTGCTGAGCTTCCCAGTCCCATTTCCTATGCGGAAAATGGAAGGGGTAGAGAGTATTGATGTCTTTTTAATTAACAGATATTGGTGGGGAGGAAGGGGGCAGCATATCCAACTAAGAAACCGAATGGGATTTGGGCTGAGGAAGGTGGTCAGAACTAGGTGCACCATGACTGGCTCCGACCCCCAGAGTACAATGAAGGCTGTTTTGGGGGAAAGGAGACTCATGGGAAATACTCAATTCATTGCTAAGTGTTCTGACCTCAATTAACATGACCATCAGGGTATGTATATATATGACGGTCAGTTTCTAACCTAGCTGCTTTGGCTCTGGCTGCTGTAAGGTATTTTCCTTGGAGATCCGAGATTCCTGGGTATCTCTTCTCTATGCAGGAAAGAAAATTTCTGAGGGCGGACCTAGGCATTGAGACATAAAGAAAAGTGAGACACTGCATGGTGTAATTAAAAATCTCCAGAACCTTCGGGCTTCTCCTCAAGAAGGCAAAGCTTCTCAAGTGTCTGAGGCCGATTCAGGGAATGGAAGGGCATTAGGGTAACTGCAGATTCAGTGGGAATGGGCTGGATTGGGAGGGAAGATGAGTATCTCTGTTTTTTCTTTGCTCATAATAAAAAAAAAAGGGGGGCTGGCAGAAGGCACACGGCCATAAAAACTTAAGAAACAAGGTGAAGCACGAAGTAACCAAAAGCAAACTTTCAGAGAACTAGCCACTCCTTTCTAAGGCTGGAATCAGGACAAGAGGAGCTGTTCTGTTGTATCACTCTAACAGGAGAGTCTCTGGTATCACATCTAAACCTATGTAGGCGAAGAAAGGAAAGGAGATGAATGTCAAAAGCAGAGATAAGAGGGTACAAGGAAAGGGAGAAGCTGCCAGACAATGGATACTTAACAAGGGTCCTAGTGTTACCCCTACTGAGTATCACCTCTGGCGCTATTGGGAAGAGATCCCAAAGCTGGGACTCCAAACTAGATCTGGGGACACTGGGCTGGCAAGTGTCAACATTGGTGGGTTGATTTCTGTGTATGGAGTGGGTAGGGTTATAAGAACAGGGGCTGTGGTGTAGGGCAGAGTTCTCTCCAGCATGGAGAGAACTAGGGCAATGAACTGGGTGTTAGAGTTGGCTCTTTATGACAGTAAGCATGAATCCAGAAAGCCAGGTGGGGCCCGTATTTCTGGGACTAAACTCGGGAAAATGTTGGCTCTCCTGCCAACAATAATTTCAGTACAAACAGAGCACAGAGGGATGTAGAGTGAAAATGTGGTGCAACAAAACTTGGGTGACAAATCTTAGTTCATAGAGACAAGCCACATCGTGGTCACACTGGGCGAGGAACTGGTCCTGGAAAATCTTAGCTCTTTTGTTAATAATTGGAAGTGCTTTACAGTGACTGTACAGGAGACTGCAGTAAAATTTTTGATAGGACAAAATTTAGCCAATTTTTATTCCTAGGGACAATCTGGTTGTGTCTTCATTGACTGGGGAATAGAGTACCAGAAAATCTTGGTTATTTTGTTGATAGTAATTGGAGGAGTTTTAAGGCAACTAATGACATTTGGAGTCAAACAGTAGGGCAAAACTTGGATGGCCGAGTACACACAGGGACCGCCTAGTTAGTGCCCACACTAAGTGAGGGTCTGGGCCCCCAAAATGTTAGCTCCTCTGTCGACAGGTGAGTGCAAGAGCATTAGGGTGACTGCAGGGAAGCCTAAAGAGAAAGCAGGTTAGGATAAAACCTAGATGGCTAAACAACTAATTTCTTAAATCTATTAGGTCAGTGGGCCCTGCCCCTGTGGGTGGTCAAATGAGGTTTCCCATGAGGTTCTGATTCTTATTGTTAAAAAAAAAAATGTTTTTAATATAATCTGGTGAGAGAGACCAAGAGTTTGTCACACAGCAAAAGGAAGCTTCAAACAAACAGAGCTGAAGTAGACATGGAGAATAAAGAAAGAATTGTAGACACAGGGGGAGAGAAGAAAAACGCACACTAGGGGACAGAGAAGGAGCATTGAAAATGAAATGAGAAAGGGCAGCAAGAGAAAAGCGGTGTCAGACATGGAAGAAAGCCAAAGAAACTGAGGCAAACATTCTTTCTTCTCATTCACTCCTGCCTTTCCCCCCTCTTTTCATAATAATGGAGTGCCCACTATCTGTCAAGCTAAGTACTAGAGATAAAATAACTAAGGCTCACACTCTATTTTGGGGTTACTGCTTAGGGCTAACACTTGGGAGATTATAACAGTAAATTGCTGGCAAGGTGGACATCAAGTTTTTCAGAGGAATTAGGATTGTCAGAGTGAGGATGGATCATGATATATCCAAAAGACTTGGCTACCAGGGATCCGATCTGATGCAGCCGGGCACTGCTTTAGTCTGCGATTAGATCACCTCCCCGTACTGAGATTGGGATTCACGGACACGTGAGGGTTGGGCTAGTCCTAAACCGTGTTGTCTTCGCCTCAGCCCTCTTGTTGGAAGCTCATCTCTGTCTCATCTGGGCCTGAGATCTCAGGAGTCTACATCAGAAACGCTGCAGGAGACTGAAAGAAAAACCACAAGCTCCTTCAGAGCTCCATCTGGAGCTAGATTAAAATAAAAAAAGCGAAGTCAGAGTACCTAAGAACCACATCATGATTCTGTTCAAGTGTCATGAGTTAATTTAAGCATGGAGTGGGCATCAAACGTTGTTTGAATAAATTATTAAATGAATTAGCTTTTAAGAGGGCATTAAGCAATTTTTCTTCAAACACTTAAATTCTGCTTTCCAAAAAGACCTCTCTCAAGATTGAAAAATCAGTCTGTACAATCCAGCACAAGTTAGTTCAAAGAAGGAAATGATCTTGCAGGTGGTGGTTCTCTCTGTGGACAGGGTCCTGATTCTTTCAAGAAGGAAGATGGTGGGATTCTTGGTTTTAAACTAAACTTGAGGGGGAAGCCTCAAATGACACTGCAGTGACCCGAGTAGATGAGACTAGTGGGGGGAGGCACTTGCCGTCAGGTGTGATAGGAGGGGTGGGAGGTGGGCCTACCCCGACCATTAGGATCTGCGGGGCTGGAAAGGGTCTGGGGTGGACAGATGTGCTCCCAGGAACGAGCTCCCTGCACAGCCCCACCTTTAACCGGCCATGCAATCTTCCCACCGCTGGAGCCTTTGTTGCCTTTTGGGATAAAATTCAACTGTTTTCCCAGGTCCTTCCCAATTCTCATCTTCTAGAAACCTGAATAAACTAGAGCTTACCCTCAAATAAACCTGAGGCCAATAGTATTTCCTTGCCCACTAAACTTCTTTATAGGCCAAAGTTATCAAGAAATAAAACTAACTAGCTTACGTTTCCACGCCTTTCCCTTTTCTTTTCATCCCAATGATCAAGATGCTAAGGGCGCTTCAGCAGCTAAAGCCAAGACGGTGAGCAGACAGGAGGGGAGGGTCTACCAAATCAGGCTTGCATGGCGGCAGGGTGGATAGGCATCAAGAAGCATTTTGAACTTAAACTATAATTAGACCAAGTCACACTATATGAGTTCCGACAGCCTGCACCCTCCAAGTCAAACACCTTATTTTTATTTGTCCTAGGAAGTGCAAGTCTCCAGAAGAATAATAAGTGATAATTGCTTAAAACAAAGAAAAACTGACCTTATATAATTTTTTCCAGACATCTGATCTCGTGTGTTTCTTTCTTTCTTTTTTTAAAGATCTTATTTATTTTTAGAGAGAGAAGGAAGGAGAAAGAGAGGGAGAGAAACATCAATGTGTGGTTGCCTCTCACGTGCCCCTTACTGGAGACCTGGCCCGCAATCCAGGCATGTGCCCTGACTGGGAATTGAACTGGCAACCCTTTGATTTGCAGGCTGGCACCCAGTCCACTGAGCCACACCAGCCAGGGCTCAGATGTGTTTCAAACTGAGACAGGCTAAGTTCTAGTGCGAAAGAATGAAAAGGAAA
This sequence comes from Carollia perspicillata, assembly GCA_004027735.1. Classification (NCBI taxonomy): domain Eukaryota; kingdom Metazoa; phylum Chordata; class Mammalia; order Chiroptera; family Phyllostomidae; genus Carollia; species Carollia perspicillata. The sequence continues at coordinate 14,445 of PVKM010030491.1, forward strand.
AGAACCCAATGAAAACAGGAGCTCTTTTCCAGGCCAGATCAGACACTAAGGTGATCAAGAGCTTTGTGCCTCCATCTGGGTGTAGAGGAGAGGCAGAGGGGAAGCAGACATCTGGGGAATGCTTAACCCTTGTTGTGCAGGGGACTCTTTAACATCCTTTCTGAATTATTAGACCAGGATGGGTGGGTTTTAATGGTCCAGGGTTTCACTGCCTAAACTAAAAACTTGAACTAAGATTTCTTCCCTTTGTTGCTCAAATTTTCAATACTTGCATCATTTCAATCATTTAACTTCAACAGTAAATTACATAATCTGTGACCCCTGCTTTCTGGTTTGGTTCCTTTGGGTCCTGATGCCAAGCTCCTGTCGATCACAGGAGTCGTGACTGGGGTCACCCAGCCCTGTACCCTGGTGCCCATGTGACTGCCATTTGAGCCTCCCAGGGAGAACAGAGACCACTCCTGTCACATTTCTCCAGTGCTGAAAGGACCCAGAGTCCTCTGGGCAAATGGGCCTGGAGAGCACATTGCAGACAATTCCTCCGTGACAGCCTGTCTGGAGAAGCACCCTAGGCATCAACTCCACAGACACGTGTGAGCCGCCTGACTAGCTGGACCACCTCAGCCCTCGGACAGGAGCTAAGAGCACAAAGCCCACAGACCACATGGTGCCACCTCTTCTGTCTCCTGTAAAAGAGGCAAAGGGCCAACATACCATCTGGGAAACAGTATTAAGAGCTACTAAGAGCCAAGTCTACCACCCACCTACCTACCTCTCTTCCTGTCCTCCCCAACCTGTTGTCCCTGCTCCTCTCTGTGTGTCTCTTCAGTTCTCACTCGACCACCTTCCCGGGCTAACTCATAACCTCACCTGGCGCAGGATCAACACAGCCTCTCAGGATCCAACCCTAATTTACCTTAAATTCTTTCAGAATGCACCCCCCACACCTGAGTTTAAACTGCCAAGCAGGAAATAAAAATCAACTCTAGCCAGGAAGGGCCCTTAATGCCAGGTGACGATCACTAGCCAGTCTCTGAGCAGAATTGCTGTCGGTTGTAGCAAGGAGTGCGTAGGGCCATACAAAACAAAACAAGTCTGGCCCTGACCGGCGTGGCTCAGTTGGTTGAGCGTTGCCCCACAAAGCATAAAAGTTCAATTTCTGGCTACGGCATATGCCTGGGTTGCAGGTTTGGTACATGGTTGGGGCACTTATGAGAGGCAACTAATGTTTCTCTCTCACACATTGATGTTTCTCTTTCTCCCTCCATAGGGTTATGTCCCAGTCTCTCTCTAAAAATAAATATTTTTTTTTTTTAAAAAAACAAGTCTGCTGAAGCAGCAGAGGCTGTAGGCAGCACAGGACATGTGTACAATGATTACCATTTGCTGAAAAACGGTCATGTGCCAGCGCTGCGCTAGGTGCCACATTAAAAATGAAACAACTTAGCCCTGACATGGCTCAGTGCATTGAGCACCGGACTGTGAAGCAAATGGTCACCGATTCTATTCCCAGTCCAGTAACACGCCTGGGTTGCAGGTCAGGTCCCCAGTAGGGGGCGCACAAGAGGCAACCACACGTTGACGTTTCTCTCCCTCTCTTTCTCCCTCCCTTCCCTGCTCTCTATTAAAAATAAAAATACAACAACTTATTTGGTCCTTACAATAGTCCTAGTAGGTAGGTACTATTTTCATCTGACTATAAGTAAGGAAACTTGTCGAGAAAGATTAACTTGTCCCAGATCACGGAGCTGATAACTGATGAAGCTGGAGAAAAAGCCTCAAGAAATCCAGTTCTCTATCCTGTGTTACTGCTCTCTGCTGCTCACCTGTTTGTCACGGACAAACTCCCTTTACCTTCTTTACCCAGCCCCGCCCTGTAAGTTCGGATGATGAGGGTCCAGCCTACCAGTAAATTATGAAAACTTGAGAGTCTGCTGACCAAATGGCAAGCAGTTAAAAACCTATACAGCACAGATCACGGCGCTGATCAAGCATTTGATGAGCGGCACTACGAGTCAAACCTAATTGTGGGCAGCAATGGGACACAGAATCAAGACCCACTCTCTCCCCTCACAAAGTTTACAGCTGAGAGTGGGACGTGGCAAGCAAACCACCTCGGAGCAAGGCAGATGGGGTCGGCGGAATAGACAAATGCACACGTGTGCTCCAGGAACGCAGAGGACAGGGAAGGCTCAGACTTACAGCAGCTGAGGGAGGCTTCTAGGAGGGGCGCCAGGCTGGGCTTTAAAGTGCGAGCTGTCTTCATCTCATTTGCGGGTCATCCCAGCCCAGGAACATGGGGCCTGACCTGGACACACAGACAGGGGCAGGGAGATGCCTCAAATTTGAGTAGCTGGAGAATATTCTTAGAAGATGAAGCTGGAAAATTAATTACTGTGTTTTTTAAGACTATAAGACACACCGGACCATAAGACGCACCTAGGTTTGAGTGGAGGAAATAGGGTAAAAAATTTTGAAGCAAAAAGTGTGGTAAACTATTTAATAACCTGTGACCTGGCTCCACCGCTGCCTGCCCCCACCACCCCAGCGAGCCAGGTAAGCTACATTTGGACTATAAGATGCACCCCCATTTCCTCCCAAATTTGAGGGGGTGCATCTTAATAGTCCAAAAAATGCGGTGCATGTTGGGTGAAGCAGTCTGGGCTTACTCCACGGGCATAGGAGGTTACTGATGGGTTTTGAACAGACGAATAAGGCAGCCAGAACTTTCTATGAGTCCATGGTCTGTGTTTTGCAATGGAGATGCTAGCTTGGAGAGGAAAGAAACCAGGAGCTGAGAAAACCACTCAGCTGCCCCTGCAGTAAGACAAAACAGAGACAAGTGAGGGCCTGGCCTGTGGTGGCAGCTGGGAGTGGAAAGCAGCAGACTGGAGAGACATCTTGGAGGAAGGGGGGA